>LPNX010816772.1:171783-206293 GCA_001517045.1 Pseudotsuga menziesii | reverse complement strand
GAAGGCGCCTTGTTAGCTCTAGTTCATTAAATAATAATAAAATAATCAATAAATAATGATTAAATAATATATTTAATGCATGGAGGCACCTTAACTGACTTTAACTGATTGGTTGAACTGAAAGTAACCCCCAGTTAGCAATTAGGTGCATGAATGTCACACAGGTCACCCCTGGAGTGCTCCAGTTAGCCTCCTTGACTGTAGGAAAGGCTAAGTTATCCTCCTTGACTGTAGGTAGGCATGGGAGTGACTGTGATGATGGTAATTATTGCTCCTTGATGTCAATTAAACTTAGGATAGTGGTTTAACTAGGCCAATTTGACTGAAGAGTGAGGATGAAGGTAAATGTCTCCAACACCCCCCCTTAAGCTATACTCAAGAAGAGTTAGAAAACATAAAAATGCTAGGGCCCTGGAAACAAAGGCCATAGGTCACCCTATACAATAAAGCAACTGAAATAATGCTCAAAACAAACTAAGTGAGGAAAAGAGGGAAAACCCAGTGGGAAAAAAACCCCCCTCAAGATGAACACTGAAAGTAGTCTGGATCACCCTGATGAACTCACCCCCAACAGTGAACGGAGGTAAGTGAACTTCTTTTCTAAAAATCTCTTGGTGAAGATGTCGGCAATCTGCTCATCAGTCGGGCAGTATTGCAGAATGATGGTCCTGTCATGCACTAACTCCCTGATGTAGTGCATGTGAATCTCTACATGTTTGGTCCTCTTCCTGGTAACTGGATCTGTGGATATCTTAATATCACTCTGGTTGTCACAAAAGAGAACAGTGGAAAAAGTACTACCAAGATCAAACTGTGAAAGAATGCCTTGCAACCAAACTGCTTGGATGCAAGCATTCACCGCTCCTCGATACTCGGCCTCTGCTGAAGATAGTGCTATGGCATCCTGTTTTTTGCTTGACCAGCAAATAGGGCCACCACCAAACATGAATACATATCCAAAATTTGACTTCTGATCAATAGAATCACCTTCCCAATCGAAATCCTTGTATCCAACCAGCTCTAGCTCGGAGTCTGCAGCATAGTGAATGCCGTAGGTCCTGGTTCCCTGAATGTATTGGAGGATCCTCTTGGCTGCCTTCCAATGAATATCATGAGGATGCTGCATGTATATTGATACAGAATTCACAGCATAACAAATATCAGGCCTAGAATGTGTCAAGTACAATAAGCTACCAATCAGCTGTCGATAGATAGTGCAGTCCATGGGAGGTGTGCTTTTTCCTTCTTCAAGGCTAATCCCTGAAAGGAAAGGGAATGGTGCAGGCCTACATTCAGCAATGTTAAACTTGACTAACAGGTCTGAAATGTATTTTGACTGAGTGACCATAATCCCATCAGAATTTTGCTCGATTTCGAGCCCCAAAAATTGTTTGAGAAGCCCCAAATCACTCATTTCAAAGGCATTGTGGAGAGCAGTTTTGATGGCTGAAATGGAGGAAATTGTGCTACCTATGATCAGTAAGTCATCAACATATAAAAAAATAATAATAAGATGATCATCATGCTGCTGTAAATACACATTTCGATCTGATCTACATCGCTGAAAGTTTTGCGAGAGAAGGAAGGCATCCATCTTGGAATACCACTCTCTTGGGGCCTGTTTTAACCCATATAGTGACTTCTTTAGCTTGCAAACCAAAGATGGATCAGTGATGTAACCTTTAGGCTGCTTCATGTATATCTCCTCATGAATATCTCCATGCAGAAAGGATGACTTAACATCCATGTGATGCACCTCCCAGTGCTTGGATGCGGAAATAGCCAAAACAAGGCGGATGGAGTCCATTTTTGCAACCGGTGCAAAGGTCTCATGGTAGTCCACTCCTTGGACCTGAGAGAAACCTTTTGCTACCAGCCTTGCCTTATATTTTTAGGTTCTTCCATCAGCAGAAACCTTTTTCCAAAACACCCACTTGCATTGAACCAATTTCCTTCCCGGAGGAAGAGAAACTAGCTCCCAAGTAGTGTTTTTCTGAAGAGAATTCATCTCTTCGTCCATGGCAACTTGCCATCTCGGATCCTTCCGAGCATGGTAGTAAGATTTTGGATCTGAAATAATCATCAAATAGCAAGTTTCAGACATCAAAATATCAAAACAAGAGAGTGCAATACCTTCTCTTTGGAAATCAGACCGGGTTCTCCTTGGATCATCCGGATTTCCAATGTTGTCTCCTGTGGAGGAGAGTGTCTGTCGGGCCCATGTAGGAAGATGAGTTTGCAATTCAGGTTCTGATTCAGTATCTGATGTTTGCTATTCACTGATATCAGAAATTAGAGGATCCAAATCAGGGTCATCACCTCCAATTTCATCATCCAAATATTCAGTGGAATAGGAAGAAATTTCAGCAGTTTTCTCCTCCACTAGTTCCACCTCCTGAAGAGGCTCATCGAACTTGAAACTTATATCGATGATGATCTGTTTGGTATTGATATCTAGTAGCTTGAATCCTTTATATTCATCAGGATATCCAATAAACATACATTCTATGCTCTGCGGTTGCAAAGCCCTTCTTTTATCAAGCGCAATCCGGGCCCATGCAGTGGACCCAAACACCCGTAGGTTAGACACATCTGGCTTGTGTCCAAAGTATGCTTCGAAAGGAGTCTTACCTTTCACTGATGAATGTGGCACTTTGTTCTGAATGTATGTTGCAGCATGCATGGCTTCAGCCCACAAATTTGCAGCAAGCTTCTTTGACTCCAACATATAGGTGGTCATCTCTTTGAGAGACCGGTTCTTCCTTTCTACTACTCCGTTCTACTGGGGAGTGTAGGGAATTGAATGTTGGACCTGAATACCACTTTGGGAGAAAATGGACAGAAAATAATTACTGACATACTCCCCTCCATTATCAGATCTCAATATCTTGATCTTAATCCCAGAGGCATTTTCGATCAAAGCCTTCAATTCAGAAAATTTTTCACATACCTCTGATTTCTTTTTGAGAAAGAAAACCCATGTATACCTGGAAAAATAATCAGTAAAGGTAAGGAGGTACCTTGATCCATTCATGGATGTGATAGGCATTGGACCACTGATATCAGAATGTATCAGCCCCAATATGCTTGTAGCTCGGTTTGCCTTCCCTCGATCGAACTTGTGCTCAGGGTGCTTTCCAATCACACAGCCCTTGCAGACTCCCGTAGTTGCCTTGATGACCAGAAGGCCTTCAACCATGGAATGTTTCTATAATTGCTGCAAATATTTGAAATTAATATGGCCAAACCTTTCATGCCACAGCCTACTAACCTCATTTCCATGAGTTAGCAAAGCGGTGGGCTTTTCATCCGCAACAAAGTGAGAAAACTCATAGGCTTTTGCATGATGATTTGCATGGCCTTTTGCAATGAGTTTCCCGGATGAAATTTCTGTTATCTCAACATCATTTGGGATGAAAGAGACCCTCTTAGGGATTCCTATATGTTTCATTTGATATACACTAAGAATATTTGCTGCAAGAGATGGTACATACAAAACATTAGAAAAAGAACAATTTTCTAGATTTACATTACCTTGTCCTTTGGAAATGATGGTGGAGTCATCTCCCAAGTGGATGGGGATGGATTTTCTGGTCTCCAAGGATGAAAAAGAGTCTTTTTCAGCCATCATGTGATTCAAATCTCCACTGTCAATCAGCAGTGATTTTGACTTCAAAGTGCTTGCCATGAGGGCATGACCTTTCTCATACTGTGGTTCCCGATCTTGGTGATCTCTCTTTCGAAAGCTCTCCGGAATATTGATGTGATTCCTTTCAAGAAGAGAGGTTTCTTCATCAATATTTTTCTTCATGCAGACATGTTCAGGGTGAAAACCCTTCCCGCAGTAAGAACACCTCACTCTTTCTTTCCCATTGTGCCCTTTTCCTCTGTTCTTCCTTGAACCGGAAGATTCATCATGCTGCTGATTTTCAAATCTAGGATTTGGAGCATCAAATTTAGTTTTCTAATTGTTTTGCTGCTTACCTTTACCTTTCACATCTTTGGGCCCCGTGACATGGAGGGCTTGGTCACGGGAAGATCGGATGATCCCCATCTGGACAAGCTTGTCATGTTCACTAGTTAGGGACTCAATGAAGGCATCGAGTGTAGGCATCTTCCATTTGGGAGTTGTGAGCTTCACCGCATGGAATGTAGAAAAAAAAACTGAATATTCAGCCCCAAGTTTGGAGAGGATGGCTAGGATGAGCTGATCATCTTCCTTCTCCACTTTGCAATGCTTCAAGAGAAAAACTATATTCTTGAACTTTGTAAAGAAATCATTCAGAGTCTCGAAATTGGAAGGTTGGAGAGACATGAGTTCATTTTTGAGTTGATAAACTATCATGTCATCATGCTTTCCATACAGTGATTCCAATTTGTCCCATATTTCTTTCGGTGTATTCAGATCCGTAAGATGGAAGAGAAGATCATCGGAAATAGAGAGGCATAAGAAACCGAAGGCTTCATCCTTTTTGTTGAAGAATCTTGATTTTTCTATGGCGGATCTAGGCTCCAGTTCAGTGTCCATGGTGACTCTGTGGAGTCCTTTGCCTTTTAGCTGATGCTCCATTCTGAGTTTCCATGTGTGGAAATTGTATGGAGTCAACATAGGTACTGAGGAGGCCGCTGAGGAGGCCATCTGGATTTGCTTGTAGCGAATTCTTCACCTGTAGAAACCTGAAAATCAAAACATAAAGGGAAAAATAAAAGAATTGAGCTATTGCTCACATTTCATGGAGAAATTGATCTTTGTCATGCCGTAGCTCTGATACCATATTAATTCTTGCACATGATCTAGGAACTAGGAATCAAAATAATCAAAGAATAATTAACAAATACTCATGAATTGGAAATAACTGGAATACCAAATAGGTTTCCTCTCTGTATATTATATAAACAATAAAGGATTACAATACCATGCATGATCAATGGCTTAACTCAATGAAGAATTCAAATACCTAAGAGGACAATTCGAATTCAATGAGTGAGTCTAGCTTAACCGACTCTTTGCCATGCAATCTCACTCAGTTAACCACTTGACCAAAACCCTAATTGACTCACCAAACCCTTAACTGAAGTTGGAGTGTAATAAATGACTTAATCTCAACCGAAGGAGATCAAACACATGTCATAGCAATCCAATCATCAAGTGCTAGTACTGCATGACTCCAATAAACCCTGATGAGGTTAACTGAAGCTGAACTGACCATCAGAAGTTGGTGAAGGTGCCTTGTTAGCTCCAGTTCATTAAGTAATAATAAAATAATCAATAAATAATGATTAAATAATATATTTAATGCATGGAGGCTCCTTAACTGACTGTAACTGATTGGTTGAACTGAAAGTAACCCCCAGTTAGCAATTAGGTGCATGAATGTCACACAGATCACCCCTGGAGTGCTCCAGTTAGCCTCCTTGACTGTAGGAAAGGCTAAGTTAGCCTCTTTGACTGTAGGTAGGTGTGGGAGTGACTGGGATGATGGTAATTAATGCTCCTTGATGTCAATTAAATTTAGGATAGTGGTTTAACTAGGCCAATTTGAATGAAGAGTGAGGATGAAGGTAAATGTCTCCAACAATGTATGACACTTGTAGTATTATACTTTTTAAAGGGATTAACTTCCCAATTTTGGAGGAGGTTTGATCCTTGAATATAGGATCTTATAGTTAGTTTATGGATAAGGTATTTTTTATAAGAGGGAGGTTTCTATTAGGGACTGCGGGTTGGCAGTTTTAGAGTTATGTATGCCCAGCTTTGAAGCACTGTCTGTGTAGCATAAACATTCTACAACTTCAGTAGCAGGTTCTATTTTTGAATGAACATGATGATGATTTGCCTTTGTGTTATATGAATTGTATTTCTGATAATTTTATTATGCACATGGTCCATTACATCCCATTGTATTAATTCTTATTGTGAAGTACAATTATCCTTATATTTTCTAGAAACAGAGGCAGTTTCAATTCTTGATTTTATGAGCATAGTAACCTTGATATTGAGCTTTGTGTTTGATTTTATGTTATACAACATCTGTTTGATTTTTCCTGTAACTCTGATTGCACACCAGCCTATCTCTTTAATAGTGTTATGTTTTTCTTATAGATCCTATATATACCAGTATAGTTCAGTGATGATTGTGTGATCTGTACAAAACAACCTTGGTTTCATACTAGTCCAATTTTTTTTCAATGATTGTTTAATTTTATTCACAGCCTCTATGTTATACCAGCCTCTTATATTGATAGTGGTGTAACTTTTCCCATAGCTTTGATTGTATATCAATTTGATTCTCAGTTTGATTTTATTGATTTGTCTATTTGAGAACAATATTTCCTTAAGCTTGAACCCCCCGTAGTCTAGGTTCATCTTTAGGGATAACATCTTCTGGCGCCATTGCCAGGGACGGACAAAGGAAAGGATATCTTCCCTAGGTAATCGACAGTTTTATGAAACTGATTTTGTAGGGCGAATAGAATCAGTCAAGCCTGATATAGACTACATTCAGTCACCTTTTAAGAAGTTATAGTGGCTTCAAAGAATATAGGGACTCGAGGAAATCCCTCATCCCCTTTGAATCCAGGAGTCTCAGATCTTGAGTAGTTGTTAAAGGAGGCTAGGAGAAATCTAGTTTCTACTTCATTAGAAAAATTCAAACAGCCTGCAGCTTTATTTATCCCTGAATCTGCATCTTTTCCAGTTCCTTCTTTGAATCCACATTTAGAAAAAGGACGAGAGGAGTTAGACCTGTTATTTACCCCTTCACAAATTGACAATTTTTGTGTCTTTACAAATCCTTTGCTGTCAGAGAAGGTTAAGCTTGAAGCATTGCAGATAGGAATCTCCTCTTCAGTTTTAGCCAATACTCCTGTGGCTAAGACTATCCCATTGAGTCAATCAAATACTAGTACTTTGTCTCCCTCATCACAACAGTCAAGCAACTGTCAGTCTAATACAAACCCTAGAATGGCTCAAAATTGAATGGCTGCTATGGTAGTAGCAAGATATGCCCCACTTGTTTTGCCTCAGCCTCGCAATGCTCTCTTAGGAGGAGATTATCAAAATTACCTACCAAGGTTCAATGGCCAAGGAGATGCTACTGCAAAAGAACATTGGAATACATTCTGTAGTTATGCAAACAATCAAAATTTTGAACATCAAGATGTTTGGATGAGGGTTTTTGTTCAAAGTTTAGATGGTGAGGTTAGAAAATGGTTTAGGGAATTACCACCAAACTCCATATATGGTATTGATGCCTTAGAAGAAGCATTTATGAGACAGTGGGGGGACACTAAATATTATTTGTATTATATGATAGAATTTGCATATTTAAAAAGAAAAAAGGATGAAGCTGTAGGAGACTTTTCCAAAAGGTTTAACAAAATGTACAACAAGATTCCAGCTGAAATAAAACCTACTGAGACAACAGCAAAGTTAGCTTATGCAAATTCATTTAATCCTGAGTTTTCTTTGCTGTTAAGAGAAAGAAAATATGAGTCACTTCAAAACATGCAAAGTGCAGCATTAGAAGTAGAGTCAAACATTTTGGCCTCAAACAGACGAAAATAGGAAACAGAACACCAAATTGTGGACAAAAAAGGCAAGAAAGAAATCATTACATCCAATCATATAGGAAGGTCATCAGATAGAAAAATGGATGAAATGAGTAAAATCATAAAAAGTTTGTCTGCTAAGATTGATAGATTGGAAATGGGAAATAGGAATCAGAATAAACCCATGCCTAAAGGTGATAGAAATCAGAATCAGTTCAGAAGACCTTTTGCCCCTAGGTTCTTCCCAAGAGAAAGACAAAATAATGATATACAGAGAGACAGGCGAGAAAATGAAGAACAAAGGATTCAACCTCCCTTTCAAAACAATAATGTCAGAGATGATGAATCATATGAAATAGATGAAGGGGAGTTAGATGATTTGGAAGCAGAAGAACATAATATTAGTCAATTTGATGGTACTTCTTCTTCCTCTCATTTTCTAACTAGATATGATTATCAATATGCTACAGAAATAGATCATTATGAAGAAGAGGACTATCAGATGTCTATGCCAGAGGTCTGTCAGGAAATGCCACAAAAATCATATGGTCTGAGGTCAGGGGTAAAACATGCAGCACAAACCAAGAAAGTGGTGAAAGCTCTTCCTATTAAACATAATTATATGCCTGCAAATTAGAAACAAATTGTAAATCAGAGAAAAGATGAAGTAGTGAACCCTGAGGAGGTTAATAAATCTGTTAGTGGTTTCAGTTTTGAACATGAGGTTAATAAGGTGAAGATCCCTATGCCTTTAACATAATTGATTAAAAGTAAATTTTACAGGGAGGTAGCCTTTAAAACTTTCAGCAATGCAGTGAATTCTACTTCCATCCCATCTGATGAGATTAATTTGCAGGATGAAAAACCTACTATCATTGTAGGATCAAATACTTTTGATTAGCCTGATGATCATTCAGAATATCCTCCTCCATTTTATGTAACCTTTTCAATACATGATCAGTTGTTGTATAATTGTCTGCTAGATTCAGGAGCTTCACATAATCTCATGCCAAAAACAGTCATGGAATCTTTAGGACTGAGTGTTACTAAACCATACCATGATTTGTATGCATTTGATTCTAGGGTAGTCAAATGTATAGGGGTAATCAAAGTTTTGGTGGTGAATTTAACCAAGGTACCCATGAAGAGTGTATTGATGGATATAGTGGTAGCAGATATTTCTGCTAAATTTGGTATGTTGTTGTCCAGATCCTGGGCAAAGAAAGTGGGAGGAACTCTGCAGATGGATCTTTCATATGCAACAATTCCAATATTTGGGGGAGAATTCAGAAGACTTTACGCAGAGGTACAGATGGCATATTTGGTAAGTGATAGTAGACACCCTAATAATCATCCGATCTATTCAATTGATGAAAATATTGGTTCTTGTATGTTGCAATTGAATGATGAAAATGAAGGAGTTTTACAAGTACAAAAAGACATCCCAGTTCAGGTAAAGAGAGAGGAACCAGATGGTTTGTGGAAGATGTATTTCGATGGGGCATCAAGTAAAGAGGGAGTAGGAGCAGGAGTATTATTGATTTTAGCAGGAGGTGAGTTTATTTCTCTTATGTACAAATTGGAATTTAAAACAACAAATAATACTGCTGAATATGAGGATTTGATGCTTGGGTTAAGAGCAGCAAAAGACTTGGGCATTAAGGAACTTGCTGTATTTGGCGACTCCGAATTAATAATTCAGCAAGTAAAAAATGTGTACCAAGTAAAGCAACATTTATTGAAAGTTTATAGGAATGAGGTGTGGGATCTAATTGAAAATTTCTTCATAGACTTCAATATCACTTTTGTCCCAAGGGAATATAATGAGACAGCTGATTCCTTAGCTTTAGAAGCAACTTATTTCAAAGTCCCAAAGGTAACTCATCTAAAATACCCAATTGATGTGAGATACAGACCTGCTGTCCCATATAATATTAAACATTGGAAAGTCTTTAATGATGATCAGGAAATAAAATAATTTCTGGAATTAGTAGGTGAATTTTCAGATGATATTGTTGATCATGAACAGGATTCAGAATGGGTAGAAAATGAACCTTGCAGAAATAATTCAATTGTTGATCATAAAATTGTTGAGTTAAAAGGGAATTTCATTCCTAAGGGATTTGTTCCTTTAGAAAGACTGTTTTCAAAAGATGATACACTGATAAAACCCACCCTACAGACTACTGAAGAAAATGTTATGGAGCATAACATTGGTTCTGAAAATCATCCTAAGATGATAAAACTATCAAAATTGTTGTCAGATGAAGAAAGAAGAAAATATCTTGGTTTACTGAAAGAATATAAGGATATTTTTGCTTGGTCATATCAGGATTTAAAAACATATGATAGCATCATAATTTAGCACAAAATCCCTCTAAAACCAAACACTAAGCCCTTCAAACAGAAGCTTAGAAGGTTAAACCCAGCATTGCTGCCAGTAATTGAAAAAGAGGTGAAAAACTGTTAGATGCAAAAATCATTGTGCCTTTAAGGTATTCATCTTGAGTTGCTAATTTAGTCCCTGTATGGAAGAAGAATGGAGATATAAGGTTATGTGTGGACTTCCGGAACCTGAATAGATCATGCCTCAAGGATAACTATTCATTGCCAAAGATAGATCAGATTTTGTAGAGGGTAGTAGGTGCTCACTAAATTTCAATGATTGATGGATTTTCTGGTTATAACCAGATTGCAGTTCAGCCAGAGGACCGAGAAAAAACAACATTTACCACACCATGGGGAACCTTTATGTATGACAAAATGCCTTCCGGGCTCATGAATGCAGGTGCTACTTTTCAGAGGGCTATGGATATAGCCTTTGTGGGTGAAAATGAAAAGTTTTTTGTGATCTACCAAGATGACATCACAGTCTTTTCTAAGTCTAATGAAGATAATCTTAAACACTTAAGACAACTTTTCGTTAAATGCAGGAAGTTTGGTTTATCACTAAATCCTAAAAAGTCTCACTTTGCCCTGATAGAAGGCAAACTATTAGGCCATATTGTTTCTGCTGAGGGAATAAAGATAGATCCAGAGAGAGTCAAGGCCATCCTAAAAATCAGCATTCCCAGAAACAAAAAATAAATTCAATCCTTTGTTGGAAAAATCAAATTTTTAAGATGGTTTATTCCAAATTTTGCAGAAATAGTAAAGCATATCACTCAGATGCTTAAAAAGGATAGGGAGTTTAAGTGGTCTAACCAGGATAAACAAGCATTTGAATCCATAAAGAAAGCATTGGTGGAAGCCCCAGTGTTGATTGCTCCTGATTATACAAAAGATTTCGCAATATTCTCGTTTGCATCAGAAGACACTATTGCTGCTGTATTGTTACAAAATAATTCTGATAATTTGGAACAACCAATTTCATTCTTCAGTAAAACATTAAGAGACTCTGAGCTGAAGTATAATATAATGGAAAAGCAGGCATATGCCTTAGTTAAATCTCTTAAATTCTTTAGAATATATGTTTTACATTCTAAGGTTGTGGCTTATGTCCCAAATGCAGCAGTCAAGGAGATACTAGCACAACCTGACAGCGAAGGAAAGAGAGGAAGATGGATAGCTAAGGTCATGGAATATGACATAGAAATTAAGCCAAGAAATTTGGTAAAAGGACAAGGACTAGCTAAACTTCTCAAAGAGTCAAATTGTCAGGTTTTGAATCTTCATGTCATGGCAGAACAGTCAGAGCATATTATGACAGCAGAGCACAGTAAAGAGTAGTTTTATAAAAGGTATGTTGAATCTGACTGGTATAAATATGTTGTGTATTTCCTTTTGTATTTACAGTGCCCTTTTGAATTGAACAAGAGTGAATGTAGATCCTTGAAACTAAAGGCCATGAAGTATGTTTTAATGGATCAGATTTTGTATTGGAAGGATCCAGGAGGAATACTGATGAAATGTTTGGAGAAATATGAAGTTCATGCTGTGATTGCAGAGTTGCATAGTGGAGTTTGTGGAGGACATAAGTATTGGAAGGAAACTTCCTTCAAAATCTTGAGAGTAGGATACTACTGGCCTACCATGTTTTCAGATGTATATCATCAGGTTAGATCGTGTATCGAATGTCAGAAATTTGCAAGTAAGAAAAAGCTTCATTCCTTACCACTAAAACCTATTTCTGTGAATGGTCCATTTCAGCAATGGGGACTAGACTTTATTGGTGAAATTCTTCCTCCCTCTAGTGGATAGCATAAATGGATCTTGACTGCTGCTGATTTTTTCACAAAATGGGTGGAAGCAGTTCCAACAAGGAGAGCAACAGAACAGGTTATAATTACTTTCCTTCAAGAAAAAATTCTAAGTAGGTTTGGATGCCCTATAAAACTAGCCACTGATAATTCCCCTGCTTTCAAATAAAAAAAGATGGTGAATTTTTGTCAAGAAAACAACATTAGCCTTAAACAGTCCACACCATACTATCCACAAGGAAATGGATTAGCAGAATCTAGCAACAAAAACATTGTAAACATTATCAAGAAAATGCTGTTTGATAACAAACGAAGTTGGGACAGCAAACTAAAATTCACTCTCTGGGCTGATAGAGTAACAATTAAAAAATAAATTGGGACATCCCCTTTCCAACTGGTTTATGGGACTGATGTTGTTTTCCTTGTTCAATTAATGACCCTAGTCATTAAGTTTATGCAGGAAATTGAAGAAGAGCCAGATGAAATCAGGAGAAGAATGTTCCAGATAGTGCAGTTGCAGTAGGAGAGGCAAGCCATCAAAGACACAATTGAGAAACATCAAAGAAGAATGAAAGACAACTTTGATAAAAAAGTTAAAAAAGAGATGTTTACAGTCAGAGATCTTTTGCTCAGATGGGATACAAGAAAAGATGAAAAAGGTAAGCATGGGAAGTTTGAAACTTATGGATATGGCCTTTTTCAATCATAAAGATCCTTGGAAATAATACTTTTGTCTTACAAAATCTAAAGGGTGAAGAGATTGCAGGTCTAGTCAATGGACGTTTCTTAAAACATTTTTACACATATTGAAAGACAAGGTGTTATTGTACATAGTCACTATATATATCATTTTACTATAAATAAGACTCCAGCCCAATAAGACAGAAGTGACCTTAGCAAACTTTGAAGGCAGTGGTCAGAATGTTCTCAAAGTTTCTCAGGAAAACTTTGTCCCCAGACGGAGCCAGATGTTATCTCTAAGGTTGTTTCACCTGTTTATTTTTTAAATTTTTGATTATGCTTTGTTTTTATTGTTTTAATTTTGTTTTTTTTATACTTTATGGTTTATTGATCGCTATTAGGGTTTCTTTTATTACCTAAAATCATCAAAATATTCATTTGTAAGCCATGAGCCCATGCATGTGCAAGAGAATGTATGTTATATGGTGAATTCTTACAGCGGGCAGCATTTATCCAAACTAGCAGCATATCATGAACTTGTAGCATTTTAATTTCTGATGGCAGACTGTCAAAATGGTATTTCATTGAAAAGTTTATTATTTATAAATTTCATGGAATATAAAATGATAATAAGCTTTTATCATATTCATAATTATGGATCATTCGGTATGGACATGTTTTAAACAAAATGCACCCCTGTCCACGAAATGATGAGTTGTATGGTGGCATTTATGGAAGGGTACACATGTTGTCATTTCAAAATTTGAAGAGTTCATGTAATGAGTGCTAGCATTGATCGTGGCCAAATCAACTTAATGCACATTTTTTCCCAAAATTTCTCTTATTATTTTGCTGGTTAATTGAAGAGGGGTATTCGCAGGCCTGTTGGAATATTTCCTATCTCCATTGGTGACGAGTAGCATTATGTAGGGTTTCAGTGGCTAGGGTTTGTTTTCAAACTCTATATATTTTGTTGCAGGGTTTGGAGTACAATGTATATACTTCCTTGCATTTCAAAGCACGCAGACACAACACAGATTTTCATGTTCAGAGCCGTATAGGATGAAGGCCTCTTAGATTTGCATTACTAACCTAGGCTTGAGGAGGTTCAGGGGTAAGACTTACGAACCTTTTTGGTTGTATTTTTACTATCATATTCATTCATTCAAGCATGTAAATCAATAAAATTAGAACCAGCACAGGCATAGGTGCATTATTCACAGGCCAGATGCTAGCATGAAGTGAAGACTTACCACAGCGGTAAATGCAGCAAACTGTGTGTGTTTTTGTCTGAGATTTAAAGCCTAGTCGGTCCACACAGTAGATTTGAAATTCCTTTAGGGATTCAAATGTCGAAGGCAGTTGGTGAGGAAGAATCAGAGGTTATATTCAAAATAAAACCTGGTGGTTTCATCTGCAGGCTAGAACCAAGTAATACAGACTGGATAAAATAATTTCCCAGGTCTGCCAAGCTTATGCAGAAGTCTGGATGGTTCAATTTTTGTGAAAAACTATAGGGTTACCATTCACAAATGACCATGCTATTTATTGAAAATTACAGAGATGAGAGGGTTCAGTTGCAAAGCTTAACTGTTAGAGTCAATGAGGAATCTGTTGCTGAGGCCATAGGTGTTCCTGCACAAGGTGAAAAATGGTTTAAACTGCAAGATTTTAAGGAAGACTTCAGTGAATTCTTGATCCCAGGAGATGAAAAGCTTGATTAGAAAAATGGGGTGCATGTTAGTAAGATGAAACCATGTTGGAGGATCCCACTGGAGATGATACAAAATTATATCACCTGTGATGGAAGATATGATCTAATACTAAAATGCCATCTAAAATTGTTAATTCATATTAATGGAAATACACAGGTAAATCTCCTATTTTACTTAATAAAAAGTCTCCAAAAGATGATAGCCAAAGTTCAAGGTCATCCTCACCATACAGCCCACTCTGTTTATGACCAAGGATTGATCAAATTGTTGATTCTAACTCAGTTACAGAGGGAGAAAAGAACATGGGAATCCCTGCTAGCAGAGCTAGGGTTTAGGGACAACCCTAAGGAGAAAGGTAAAAGAATGTTGGATGATGCTAACCAGCAAGCAACAAGCCATAAAAAGACAGTTCAGGAGGTTGAGAGTGAAGAAACGAATGCTGTTGATAAGCTTATCCAAAAAAGCTTGAGCCCTGAATTAGCCTGCACAGATAAAAACCCAGAGAAGCTCAGTAATATGCTGAAAATCATAACTTCAAAAAATAACATTTGTAAATAGTTATGCAGAGTAGAGAAGCCAAGAACTAGACTGGGGAAAAAGCTACAGATTGAGGGAAGAACAACACAGGAAGATGATAGGGATGTTGTAGTAATAGAAGATGCTGGTAGTGAGGGAATAGTACATATAGCAAGGGACCCGTACTATGAAGATATGGAAAAATTTATTGATATGCAGGGTGTAGCAGGCTCCATACCAGCAGTCTTTTGTACAGACAAGCAAGAAAATATTGATGAAGGTTCATTATCAAAAAGTTTACATGAAGAAGGAAGCCACATAAGAGAAGTATATTTGGAAATCTCCCCAGACCTAAGCCAATGTAAGAGGTCTCTGTAAACCTATAAAGAACAAACAAGGTACTTGCAAGACATAAATGAGAAATTGATGGTGGCTAACAAAAGAATCCGTGAGGACATCGAGGATAAAGAAGCAGAATACAAAAAGCTGCTGGTGATTTCCAAGGATATTCTCAGGGAGAAGTGAACCATTCAAAGACAGCTGGAACAAGTCAAAGCCCAGAACAAGAAAAATGATAAAGATGCCGAATTTGCTAGACTTTAGAAGCGTTCACAGGTTCTTAGTCACCTAGATACACTAGCAGAGGCTTCTAGAAGCCTTTAGGAGTTATATTGTTATTTGATTTCGAACTTATGTTGTTCCTTTTGACACATGTATGACACTTGTAGTATTATACTTTTTAAAGGGATTAACTTCCCAATTTTGGAGGAGGTTCGATCCTTGAATATAGGATCTTATAGTTAGCTTATGGATAAGATATTTTGTATAAGAGGGAGGTCTCGAGTAGGGACTGCGGGTTGGAAGTTTTAGAGTTATGTATGCCCAGCTTTGAAGCACTGTCTGTGTACCATAAACATTCTACAACTTTAGTAACAGGTTCTATTTTTGAATGAACATGATGATGATTTGCCTTTGTGTTATATGAATTGTATTTCTGATAATTTTATTATGCACATGGTCCATTATATCCCATTGTATTAATTATTATTGTAAAGTACAATTATCCTTATATTTTCTAGAAATAGAGGCGATTTCACTTCTTGATTTTATGATCATAGTAACCTTGATATTGAGCTTTGTGTTTGATTTTATGTTATACAACATCTGTTTGATTTTTCCTATAACTCTGATTGCAAAACAATCTATCTCTTTAATAGTGTTATGTTTTTCTTATAGATCCTATATATACTAGTATAGTTCAGTGATGATTGTGTGATCTGTACAAAACAGCATTGATTTCATACTAGTCCAGTTTTTTTTCAATGATTGTTTAATTTTATTCACAACCTTTATGTTATACGAGCCTGCTATATTGATAGTGGTGTAACTTTTCCCATAGCTTTGATTGTATATCAGTTTGATTCTCAATTTGATTTTATTGATTTGTATATTTGAGAACAACATTTCCTTAAGATTGAACCCCCCGTAGTCTAGGTTCAACTTTAGGGATAACAGGAAGGATAGTGAAGGAGGTATAGAGAAGGTGGAGAGAGATTATGAGATATGGGAAGTGAGGGAGGGACACACACACAGTGTGTGTGTGTGTGTGTGTGTGTAAGAGAGAGAGAGAGAGAGAGAGAGAGAGAGAGAGGGAGGTATGGGTGACAGGAAAAGAGGGAGGGGGGGTGAATGATATAGAGAGTGATATGGAGGGAGGGATAGTGAGGGAGGTATAATAAGGTGGAGAGAGACTATGAGAGAGGGGAGACTAAGGGAGTGACACACACACATAGATATATAAAGAGATAAGGGGAGACATGCACACACACAAAGAGAGAGAGGGGGAGTGAGCAAGAGAGAGAGGGGGGGAGGGGTGAGTGATAGAGAGAGAGTGGTGGAGGGAGGGATAGTGAGGGAGTTATAGTGAAGGTGTAGAGAGGTTATGAGAGAGGGGGAATGAGCGAGGGACAAACACACACACACACACACACACACATATAGAGAGAGATTGTGTGGGAGAGAGAGGAGGGCAGGTGTGAGAAACAACGAGAGAAGGGGGGGAGGAGAAATAGAGAGAGAGTGATGTATGGAAGGATAGTGAGGGAGGTATAAATAAATAGGAGATAGGTTTTGAGAGATGGGGAGTGAGGGAGGGACACACACACAAATAGAGATAGAGAGAGAGAGAAAGAGAGGTTGTGAGAGAGAGAAGGGGGAAAGACACACACACACACACACATAGAGATAGTGAGAGATGGAAATACAAAGGTAGGGAGGGCCAATGAGTAAGGCATAGAGGGATAGTGAGTAAGGAACATGTGTATCCATAGATGCCAAAAATATTATTTAGGTATCAAGTTTTGGATTTCCTCCCTTGATCATGTTGAGTCCTTAATACCCATATCTAATGCTCAAAACCTCTTAAAGGCATGTGCATATTTTACTGGAGACCAAGCATACCTTGATTAGTTCATCTTTGGTGCTTCAAGGAATTTTTCATTAACATGGGTGCCTCAAATATTCCATTATGGCCTAAGGAATGAGAATATTACCCCAATCATGTCTCATAGGTCCCATACCTACTGCTCAAAACCACCTAATTATACTAACATCCATATCCATCGTCCAAATATATCTATGAGATCCCATGTATGATTTTTTAAGGCATCCTTCCTATCCCTAGATTCCTAGAAGCTTTAGTTAGGGCCTAAGGCCATAGTTTCGTCCCTTAACCATGTCTATGTCCTTGAGATGCATACCAAGCACTCAACAAATTAAGATGGCATGCATATCACGATTAAGATTCAAATGATTCACTTTCAATTTCATGTGTGGTGGTTGGAGGCATCAATTTTGTCACTAAATGGTTAACAACGTCCTTTAAGGCCTAAGGACCAAGTGTTTCTCCCTACCCATGTGAAGGGGCCTAATATCTGTACTTGGTTCTAAAAATGTTCTAATGGAACTAATATCCTCAATTCAGGGTAAATGAAAGCATGGAAGGATCTATTGAGGTTGTTTAACATATCATTCTTGGCTCTAGATGGATAGAATCATATTCTAGGGGATAAGGACTAGGTTTCCTCCTTTATTATGTCTAAGGTCCCAAGACACATAGATATTACTTAAAAACCCATAAAGGTTCCCATATCCACATTCAAAAAAAAACTATCAACATGAGAGGTCATCTATGGTGATTTAAGGTGTCGTTCATGGACCTTGAGCCCTAAAACCTAGCTTACAACCTAAAATTAAAGATTTATGTATCAACCATTATTAACACCTTATCCTCGATATCCAATGCTAAAAATATACTAATCATGGCCATATCCCAACTTAGAGGTTGAGGATACCCTTAAGATATCATGTGTTTGGGTACTATTGACCCGACTTACAATGGAGGTAATACCTCATGACTCTATGATGACCCAATACAATAGTAACATCCCAGACAGAGGAATAATACATATCCCTTGGGGTATATCAATAAAATACATTTAGAATATTCTTTCAAGTTACAATATTTCAACACTCCCCTTTAAGAAGAAGGGTATTCTACTGACAATGACATCATCAACTATAGGAGCAATGAGAAAGATATAGAAGGTGAGAAGGGGAGAGATGGTGAGAGAGGGAGGGATGGAGGGGAGAGATAGGGATGGAGGGATACAAGGTAAGAGAGAGAGGTTAGGGGGGAGGTATAAAGGAACAAAGGGTTAGAGATTAAGGGATAATGATGAAGATAAAGAGAAGGTGGAGAGTGGGGTGGTAGGGACATGGATGGAGTAAGGGATGGATGTAGAGAGAATGAGGGATACATATTTAGAAAGAGATAGGGGGTATCTAGGGATTATTGGGAGAGATTTAGGGGGATATAGAGAGAAACATTTATATGCATGAAAAGAAGGGAACACTAAAAACAATTGTTTTGTATATAACCATAGAGAATATTTGTTTTATTTTGATTTTATTCATTGCCTTAATTGTGCACCTAACATATTTATTGTGCTTAACCATATTGCGTGCACATTTTTCTTCTCCATATCTCATGCACAATTTTCCTTTATATAACGCATGCATGTTTTGTGACTATATAAATAGTGGACTGTTTCTATCCGAAAATAACTTTACTCTGTCTAAATGAAAAACAGGATATCGCACATTTTTTTTCAACAAAGCATGAGTCTGCCATTGGAAATATTCAGAATACACCATCTCCATAATTCTTTTTGTTATGCAGTTGCAGCATTGAGGACATCTTTCATGGTTGATTAGTGTGGTACTGGGTTATTTGAGCATATTTGAAGAAGATAATAAACAATATTGAAGAATATCCAATTGAATAACAACAAAGAGAAGGTATTTGGAAGATTCATTTTTCCTATAATAGAGGAGCACACAAGATAATATATCAAGCTTCAAGACCATTTCATGGTGATGGTGAATATACACAGTTGTACAAGAGAATTAGCTTGAGGAACAATTTATGATTTAAATTTCATTTGCTTATTATTGAAGAGCACCAAAGGTAAATTTTCTCATTCATCATTGTTTTTATGGGAAATATTAACAATTGAGAAAGAAGATTGTAATGTACCCATTCAAATAATTGCATAGCAAGACAATTCCATCAATCCTACTAGTTCCCTAGGTTGGATTGATACATTTGGAATTTTAAAAAGGGAGATAATAAATGATGTTCAGAAATTAGAATGGAATAAATATTTGATGATGTATGTATTTAAATAAATACAAGATAAAATTGAAGTGGCAATGGAGCATGGAGATACATGGAGATTATGGGGTCCACACAAGCTAGAATTTATGTGCCACATGGTGTCCTCCTCTTGCAATTTTGAATCCATGGGAAGCCTAATGTTCTTGGATGAGTTAGAAGGCTAATACACTTGGCCATATTCATCATAGGTATAATTTTGAGGGAAATGTAACTTACATGGGAGATGAAGAGTCAAATGGGTGCTTCTTGGACACTTGGGCTAGATTCCCTAACATCTATGACATCTATAACACCAATGATGAAGATGCTATGAAATTTATGACATATTGAAGACCTGAAGGATGAAATATAACCGTTATGACATGGCATGCCTAAATATAGAATCCAATAAGGTGCTCATGTTATTTTTGGAAGCTCAATTGGTCCCTACTCGAATTGGGAGAAGATAGAAGGCTAGGAAAGGGAGGACACATGGAAAATCTTGAGCACACACCCTAATTCGAATTGGCTTGAGTTTGTGGATGGATTCATAAAATTAGAATTATAATCATGTTTATAAATTATATGTATCAACCAAGAGAAGGTATTTTTATCATTTGAGAAATCTACATTTGTGAAGAGACAGAGCTAGTGGATGACTAGTTTTTTGCCTTAACCAATTTCGAGGGTGAAAGATTCCCATCCAAGTTGGTGTTTGGAGAGTCCATTCAGGTATTTCATGGATATTTAATGGATTTTGTATTTTTAGGTGTCATCTACAGGGAATATCTTGTTTTCTTCTAGTGCAGCACATTCTCTCAACCATTTTCAGTCTTTATTGCATATTCTTGTTCATGGAGGGAATCCTTTTGGGTGAGATATTGTAATATTTAGGAGATATTATCATGGTCCATTTATAATTATAATAATATTAATATACTCTATCACTAATATTTGGGAAGTATCAGGTCTAAATACCAAATGGATGTATGTAAAAGTGATTTTTTAATGAGCAAACAATAACCATTTCCCCACTATATTGATGTATGCCATTGTAATGCTGATGGTTTCGAATGAAATAATGTTTCTTTGATATATTTATGTTTAATGGGATTCATATTATGAGTATTAAAAGTTTCATATCCATCACTTAAGCATTTTAATTCATGTTACTCAGTTTATTTTCATTTGGATAAGATTTGGTGCCATTTCCCTAAGGGTCGAACTAGTGATTTTGTAGTTGTCTTGGAGAGGGTTATAACATCCTTTATAAATTGAAACATTATTCACATGAGAAATTAATAATGTCCCTTCAAAATCCTCTGCCTCTTTTCATAAATTTGAGTGGGTTTGGGAGCATTTGGAAATCCATTTTTCAGCATTTACCCTGGGGGAATTGGAACCCCAATTTGCTAGTGAAAACTCCTACCTTGGCCAGAATATTAAACAAGTTTGCAGATGTATTTGGAGGGTAATAAATAATCCTTGAACAACATATTAAATTATTAATATAATTCATATACCTTCTCAAAATATTTGGGAGCATTTGGGTCAATTTGGGAACCTAGACATCAAAACTAGTTCAAGGTTGAAATAGGGAAAAAGGTGAAAAATTGGTCATTTTAATAAAATTTAATAAAAAAGGACATTACAAGTTCTATCATATAATGGTATTGGAACATGTTCATTAATACCATATATTGAATAAAAAATTTCAAACATGTCTTGGCTTTACAATAGACCCATTATCCCCACTTTCCTTCCTCCCCGACCAATGAAAGATGAAATTGCAACCATAGATATTGAAACATGCTTCCAAGAGTATCAAAATTTGAGAGGGGATATTCATGAAAGGTATTCTTTACAAGAATATATTTTCAAGTATGGATTAAGTAAAAAGAAGGAAAATGCGAACTCATTAAAGAAAAATCATCCTACTCGTGAAAAGAGCAAAGATTTATTCTTCCCTATAAATGAGGAAGTTATAAACACTTCTACGGACATCATGTGGAATATGTGGAATAAATTTTGGTCTAAAAAGGATGAAAAGAGAATAGATACACCATTAAAGGAAGAAACATAGAATCATGAAGTGGAGCATAAATTAAATCAAGGTGATTACAGAGAAGAACATAAAGAGGAAGGTGAAGACAAGCTCACAATCCTTGCTGATGGGGGTTGTGAAAATCAAAGAGAATATACCACTAGTACATGTGGACATTTTTCCCACAAAAAATAGTTTCAATTGAAACACTTATGCATTGCTATAGAGATGAACATTACCGCTTCTTTTCGTGGGAAAACTTTCGTTGCTATAGCAACACTTTTCACATTTAGTCGCTCTTGCAAAGAATAGGTCATGTTCCTATTGCGACAAATACATGGCTTCTACTGCAATGATGTTTCATTTCTCTTGTGATGAAAAATTGGTTTTGTATTTCGACTATGTTTCGTTGGCATTGCGACAAGGGGATGGTTTTTTTGTGATGGTAAAGCATCGCTATTGCGACGATGTTTTAGCGACAAATGCCTTATATCCGTCGCAAAAGCAATAATTAGCTATATATTTACCATTGCCTCTATCCTCAACTCTTCTCATCATATGGGTTTCTTATGTAATCCAGGAATTCAATCCATACAATCACCAAGCAATTAGAACCATACATTCTCTCATAAATCATTCTTTAACCTTCATGCATGCACATATCACTCATTGCTCCTCTGGTAGAAATGGAAGGAAATAATAAGAGAAAGAAAATCAAGATAACCATAAAGACAAGAAGATGGCAGAAAGAGATGAGAGCCAAAAATCCATCTTGTATTGACACATAAGGTATATATAGTACAATATACAATAACCACCATGTAATGGAAAATGACATAAGAGCCAACCCCAATACATAACTAAAAATTAAAATGCATATTACTTGGGAAAGTAACTATATCCCAAGAATCACATGTAAGTGGCTTAGGACTTAGAATTAGGGACAAATTGCTAGCACTCAAGTAATATCATACCGTAGAGCACTTCCAAATCACGTAGTAAAATAAGTTAATAACTAAAAATTGGAATATCGAACTAACTACTAGTTCTTGTAAGCTGATATATTTGGTACGTTTCTTAGTACAAAAAACATTTCCAAACGAATTTTATTGCTTTAATTGTGCAAAATATAATACAATTAATGTCATATTACTTAAACAAGACACAAACTAGTTAAGTAGCAAGGGAAGCTTTTCCTTTTAAAGTCACCTGGTCTTCTCTACTAGGAGATCTAAGGCTTTGTTCCATATAAGGGCAGTATCATGCTTTCTCTTGGATTACTGAACATTGTTATTAGTGCCAAACAAAAACTTTAAACATGTGCATTATTTTTACAATATACACTTCTTGTTTTATAGAACTGGAACATTGTCAACATAATTTTATGTCAGACCATTTAAGATGGATAATTTTCTCACAAATTAAGAGATCTCCTGAGAATTTTCTTATACTTATTATTTCATTACTATAAAGTAATTTATGCACAGGGGATTGAGGGAAGGTTTGTTATGATTAGTATTCTTAGATACCTTCAATACTATAAGGAATTGAGCAAATAGGATTGAAGGAAGTTAGCAGTTATTGATATTCTTAAATGATATATAGCTTCAATTGTGTACTTTCTGTGAAGGTGAACCAAGTAAACTCCAGGAACCTTCTTTGAAGTAGATCATGACTTACTTTAGAGCAAGGAAAAACCCAGTTCAATCTAGGCAAACGTTAATTTGAACTAATTTTTCCTTTCAAACATCAAAATTTGAAAGGATGTCCATAATGTCAAATACTTGTAATCCATAAAAAAATCACAAAATTTAAAACATGATCAAAATTTGAAAACATAAAGCATTACAGAACTGCAAATTGCAAAATGAAGTAGAACATAGTCTTCAAATTTCAAAATTTAAAAGGAGATGTCAAATAGTTATAATCCCAGAAATTTATCAAAAAAGTTAAACATGGTCAAAATTTCTATTCTTGAGGCCTAATTGTAACATAATAAGGCTCTAATCATCTAGAACACATGGGGTGGTAAAGGAACTAGAATTATGATCATCATATTCATCAATAAGTAGAACTCTTTTATCACTACGCTCATCACAAATATCACAACCAGTGCCAATATAATCTTCTTCCACATGGGGAATAGGCACAAAACATTGGCAATACGAACTAGATGAATATTTGGCACACTGCTCAAGTCCAATTGTAAATTACCGCAAACATAAACAGGGTCTTCCAATCTTGTAGATAATAATTTGTTTCTTTTATTAGATTTAGTAAAATTTGATTATGGATGCTTCCATAGTGGATATACATTACAGAAAGAATTTTTTCTTATCACTGTGATAGAGTTGATGTAGCTACTACCAACACAGTATTAATCCATGAACCTTTCTATATTGAGTATAGTTTTTAACCCAATAGGGTAGGTTTTTAGTTTAATTAATTTTTAAACTTTCTAAAAAAATGAAACTTGAAATTTTCCCTTCAAGATTGCTTAGGTTTCAATTTTGCATCAAGTTTTCTAAATAGGTTCACTTATAAAGTTTGGCAAACCTAATTGAACTTCAATTTTCTTTAGGTTCGTTGAACTTCAAACCTTTAAGTTGAAGTCCAACAAACCTAGTGACTTAGGGGATGTGAAGTCACTCCTCTAATTGATTAAGGCATACATGAATTCCATCTACAAGGGGGACAAAATAAGAGTCCCCATACCATGGATAATAATCACATCCCTAAATCAAGTTCACATTCCCAAACCAAGGACAACCACATACCTAACTCATATTCATAACCCCTAAAGAAAGAGAGGCTTAACTCAACTGGAAGGAATTAAGCGTTTTAAATGACAAAAAAATAAACATATCTCAAGTGGCCCTTGCCTTTAGCTTACAACAAAAAAATATGTAAAAAGGATCCCCTCCACAGAAAAGGATGTTAGCAATCAAGCGTGGATCCCCTCCACAGAAAAGGATGAGACATGCAAATCTTGTTTTATAACTATAATTGGCCATCTGTTTGGGTCAATACCTTCATCAAAGCATAGATTCCATTATCTCATGAAATATTATGGGTTCAACATACTATTGTCAATGAACTACTGATAAAGTGACAGCCTTTGAAGAAACATATTGAATATGATGATAACATAGTGGCAGTTAAGTTATTACAAAGAAGTTTGTATTCTTAATTTTTCTTTGAACTCGGGCCATAGGAGGACAGTGATATGAGGCAGCCTAGGACCAGAAGCAATAAGGTCTGAACTAGACAAAACTAATGAGGGTTCACGAAGCATTTGTATCTAATGATCTTGACACTCTTCAAATTTTTGATTATATGCTACTGCAGAATTCACGAAAAACAAATTTCGACCTAAAGTGACTCAAAGGAAGGCAATGAATTTTTTTCTTCATTCAGACTTCTGACACATACTGTTGTAGAAGATGCACCTTTAACATTAAATAAACTATCAGATGAATATTGTTAATCCATAGTCATTTATATATATCCAAAGACAATCTCAGCAGAGGTCTATATGTATGTCTTAAAATACCTATGCAAAGGCATCATGTACATAATTAGTTTGAGGTAGCAAGAAAGTATACACAACTAAATATGAAGATTGAATGATCTACTCTCTAACTTATTCTTGTCTGCGAAATTTTTCTCAAGTTCAGGTCATTTATAGAAATGTTTTCAGACATATATATAAATGCATTCCAAGAAGCTACATCATAAGATATAAATTTTAATTCTTCCTAAGACACCTGAAGGAACCATTTGTCTCCCTTAATCACAGAGTTGAGATAGCTCAAGATGAAAAAAATAAATCTAAGTAGAAAAAGGTTGACAGAGGGTTTGAGGACTCTTGGCAAGGAAATACAAATGAACTTGATAGAGACAACTGAATTGACTTGACAGCCATAGCAGTAAGCAAGATCTCATGGGGAACATGGTGAACAAATGAAGTGAAACAATATGTTTAACTCTCTCTAGCTTTGGATATAAATTAATAACATCTGATTGTATGAGTTATATTGGTAACAAAGTTAGAACAGCTGGAAATGCTTTCATCATCAATTGGTATACATTGGTCTAAGATCACAAGGGTATAAAGAAAGCTACATCATATTGAAGAAAAGATGGAAACAAATTTTAATAGCATATCAGTCAAAATAAAATTTCGGCAGATTGGTGTATAAAACAAGCATTTTTGGGCAAGGAATGAAGGATTGAAAACAATAAAATCATGCTTCTACGGCATTCCATCACATAATATCAACAATAAAAGTTTCTATTTCTAGTTTTGGGTATACATTTGAAGCGATTTCTTGAGGATGAAATGCTAAATCCAACCACTTGTGTGCATCTCAGACTCCTCATCCTCTTGTTCAATTTTGGGCAACTTTATCGATGAAAACAACCTTCAAGTCTTCTTTCATGATCGAGGCTAAGACATAAGTTTCACTTAGTTCTTCAAGATCTTCCTTCACAACTTTGTGGCATTCTTGTCTAACAACAACTATTTGTCAATTATAGGATCTAATAAATACTATAAACTGATCTATTGCATCCCATTTCCATGCAATCTAAATTTTAGTTCCTTGTGGTTTGGTATGAAGGTTGCAAACTATCCAATTAACAGCCACCACTTGCATGTTGAAGACAAAGAGAATAAAACTTGTCTTTTGAATGAGCATGTTTTTGGATCTTTATGAAATGGCAAAGGAGAAAAGTTGATGATGAATGAGGGTGGTCTCCCCAATCACTTGAATAGTTCAACCCATGTGATAGTGAAAAACAAAGTGTTTTGGTCTAATAGCATGGCCTGATCAAGCCACTTTATCACTCTTTCCCAAATCTTGTGAAAATTGGTCCAAGTGAATCATGAATTTAACAAAGTATTTCCCTTGAACTTATTGGACTAATATAGGGCCCATATTGCACCTGTTTTACTGGATCAGCAAGTCCCGCAGTAACCTATAATAGGTGCAAATCACCTCTCATTGGTTCACAAAGACATTCCAATCACTGGAGAAATTAGGTCATGAAACTATACAACTTATCACAGGTATGAATATGGTTGTCTATGATTGTAATTGATGACAACATTAATGACAAAGGTCAAATTGATGATGAAAAGCATGGAAAGCAAGTATGAAGGACAATCAAGTCAATATGATGACAACAAAGGTGTGAATGGAAAAAGTGACATGGACAAAGAAGCATGAAAGATGACTTGGCATAGAAGACAATGGATAAGATGATATGGCTCATGTACAAGAACAATGCACAAGTCTTGGATGACATGGTGAACTAGCAATAGACATGAAAGTAGTAAATGGCTTGAAGGGTGATGACAAATAGGTATGCCCAAGTGGATATGAATGTCAAGCATGGTTAGACAACATGAATGGGGAAGACATATGCCAAGAAAGCATAATCTTGTGAGCATGAAAATGGCAAGTGGATATTGGATGGAAAGAGATGAAAAAGCACAAGGACTTTGGATGTCGGAAATAGGATACCTAATGAGTCAAATGACCCATAATGTGGTCATTTGAATATGACTTGAAAAGACATCTGAATGTTCTTGTCAAATCCATAACATCCAACCACAAATACATTTATCAGTCATCTCTGTCAACAATTTAAAGAATAACCAAATAAATAATTATGCAAAGTGTTTTAATGACCAAGGTTCAACTTGGAAAAATTAGTTATTGAAATCCCCAACAAATTAATTAATTTAGTTTTTGAAAGGTCGGCTCCCTTAATGTTCTCCAAAAATATTTTTTAATTAAAAAATTAATAGTGACAGGTCGGCTCCAAAATTTCATAGAAAATCAATATTAATACCCTATCACGTGTTCTAATTTGAAATAGGATTTTCATGTGAAGAAAAATTTGCGCTGAGATCTGATTTTGGGTGGAAGTGTCATTGTTGAATTTTGGATAGATCAGTGAACTGTAACAACCACAATGAAGGAATAAGGCTGGTCTGATTTTCAGAGGTGAGAAAGAGTAGCTAGCTGAGGAACACCACGAATTATTTTGCAGCAGATACAGTCTGAGAGAAGGATTGTTTTTTTGGGTTAAATTTTGATCTTTTTACTGCTCAAAAAGTTCAAGCTTCATCCACATACACAGTCCAATCACACAGTCCAAAAATTATTTAAATCCCCTCATAGAGATTGATTTCCCTAAAGGTTGTTTTACTTGGTTTTTACTTGGGAATCTACCATTAAAATAATAATTGTAAGATGCTTGCTACCTTAACATTCATCCTGTGAAGTTATTTCAAAAAATCATCAATGTTTGCATGTCCTCATTGAAGTGTCTACATAGTATTCAATACATACTACTAACCAACTTGATATGTAGTACTGCAGAGAAGAATTCCCCTTACAAGATTGAGCTTGTAACCCAAATTCTTAGAGAACCATTAAACTTTGTCATGTGAGGCTTCTTTCCTACAATTTCTAGTCCAATTGGAATGGACCTTAACATAAAAGACCCCTCCCACACATTGTTATTTCACTTATACAAACCTGTAGCTTGAATCACCTTTTTACCCAAATGTTCAATGTAGACAGATATATCACCACAATGAAAAACCTATTAATGTTTTTGTTTAATTCTTTTCAATACAAAGAATGAAAAACATTAATAGGTTTACCTATTAGGAATAAAAGCAACTACAATCTCTCACGGTATATACCTTCAAATCTGCATGTTTGTTGTGTTTAGACAAAAGTCAATAGACACCGTAAGTGGCCCAACTGGAAGTTTTTTATTTGTTTGTCATGTTAAGGATATAGTTTAAATTAAAGAGGCAGAGTAAATGGAACTTATAATTTTGAATTTTGAAAGCCCAAACTCTTTATATTATAGTTGTATGTAAGATCATAACAGAGCATGGCAAGATGAAACAAATCTTATTTAATTTGTAATTTAGATTACCCATATAGATAGTAGGGTAGCTATAATGTTATTTCATTTAATGTCTAGTTGTACTCAATTCCACTCCCTATAAATTATAAGTAACAAATTATCATTATAATGTGTTTTTGGGCCTTTTTCTATATCTACAAAAAAGAACTTTCCCTAATAGGTAGTGACGCCACATTTTTAAGGCATGCACTACCATTGTAATTTGAGATCATGTACTGCATAATTATGTTCATGCTCCTTCAATTTAAAATATTCGTAACATACAACAAGTCCTTCCTGAGATAATAATCCCCCCAATCCATCCTTACTAGCATATCTACAGACTGTGTAGTTTTTATAAGGGTCAGCCACCTTTAATATTGGATCCATGGTTAATAATATTTTTATATTTTCAAGACTCTCCTGACACTTCGAGTACCATGCGAAATTTACTCATTTATTTTGTAAGGAGGTAATGGGATAGGATATATTTGAGAATCCTTGGATGAAGCATCAGTAGTAACCAGTGAGTCCCATGAATGATTGAATTTTAGCGACATCTTTAGGAACTGGCCATTCTGAAATATCCTTTATCTTTTGTGGATCGACTACCGCAATCTTGTTTTCTAAGATGACATGACCTAGGTATTGAATTTATTTCTTAAAGAGTTCAAACTTCTCAAATTTATCATATAGTTGATGGTCTCTTAAGGTCTGTAGTATGGTTATTAAGTGTTGTTGATGTTCCTCTTCCATCCTTGAGTATATCAGAGTATCATCAATGGAAATTAACACAAATTGATCATACTAGTTAAGAAAATTATTCATTAGACACATGAACGTAGCATGGGCATTGGTTAAGATGAAAGGAATTACTACGAATTCGTAGTGACCGTATCAGAACCTGAAAGTTGTTTTATTAACATCTTCTTCTTTACTCCTGATCTGGTGGTAACATGACGACAAATCTAACTTGGAGAATATATCTCCCCCTACTTGATCGAACAGATCTTTAATATGAAGAAAATGATACTTGTTCTTAATGGTTACTTTATTTAGTTGTATGTAGTCTATGCAAATTCATAAAGTCCCATCCTTTTTCTTGACAAATAAAAAGGGTGCTCCCAAAGGTGACACACTGGGTATGATGAAACCCTTAGCTAGCAGTTCTTGTAACTTAACTTTCAATTCAGTTAACTCAGGGATGCTCATTAGATAAGGTATTGTAGATATTGGTGCATCCCTAGGTACAATATCAATGGATAAATCTATGTCTCGTTGAGGGTGTAGTCCTGATATCTCTTTTGGAAACACATCAATAAATTCACTTAAAACTGGGTGATCCCTTACATGTGTTGAATTTTAATTAAGGAGCAGTTTAGTGACCCACACAACATAAATCTTATAGCCTTTCTGCATACACTTCGTTAATTGCATGGCATATACTTGTCTTAGCGAGACAGGTTTACTAATACCTTTTACCTTCGTAAAAGTTTGATCCTCAGCCACATAAGTAAAGGTCTTACCAAAAGAATTCAATATGACTTTATACCTTTCTAAATAGTCCATGCCAATAATCATATCATATGAACCTAGAGGAAAAATATTCATATTGATCATAGTCACATGATCTTGTAATTTAACTTCACAATTAGCAATGAAATTTGTTACCTTTCATTTTTCTCCAGTGGCCAGTTGGATTGACTGAGGTTTTGGATGCCTTACCTTGGCAACTTGGCAGTTCTCCATCATTTTAGGAGCAGTGTGACTTAAAGTATCTCCTCGATCAATTAGTATATAAATGCTTTTGTTAGAAATAGTACCTTCAATCTCTACAATTGTAGATTGATGATCTTCATGTCGATCCTCAAAGGCTGCATTAATGCGGAGGAATTTTTTTCTAACTTCCCCAACAATGGAAGATTTTTTAAAGTTGTAAACATCCCTATTTGTTTCGCTGAAGAGTGGGTAGTTTCTTTGTAAATGGGGCTCTCCATGTTCCCAACACTTCAGGGGTTCTTTAGGGGTTCCAACAGTCCCTTTTGATCCAAGGTTCATACGTTTATTGTCCTTCTGCTGAAACTACTCATTTCTATTGTAGGAATTTCCTTCTTGTTTCCTTGGCATATTTCTGAAGTGTGGTGGTTGGAAGCCCCTTTTCTGCTGATTGAAATTTTCTTGCTTCTTATCCTTCCATGCCTTGGATATGTCATTCCTTTTCTTATACTGTTCAAAACATATTATGTCCTTTCTTAGCAATTTATCTAAGGTCTTTGGGTTATTGAACTCGATATGGTATTTGTAAGATTGCGGTAGACAACTTAAGAATCATTGAACGTCCACCTTTTCTTCCTTAATATAAGGCACGAACCATAGCATATATAGAAATCTATTGATGAAGTATTCCATAGTCATTTGGCTGAGTTTCAATACATAAAATTCCTTTGTATTTCTCTCATAATAGTTTTTTGATAGATATTGCTTCTTGAAGAGTTTCTTAAACTCTAACAATTCTAGGTTCTTCTATTTTAATCCATGCGAAATATTTAGATCCTTACACCACATAATGGCCACTTCCCTCAGGTTGTAGATTGCCATCCTTACCTTCATGTTGGTGGAGTAATTGCAAATATGGAAGTACTTTTTAATGTCCAGCAGCCATGCTTACGCTTGTTCTTCATTCTTTGATTCCCTGTCAAAGTTGGTTGGATTGATATTTTTAAATTCCCCTTCTACACGGTCGACTTTTCTTTTTTCGACAGTCTGGACCTGATTTTTCGAACCTTGTGTGTCATTCGAGGAGCTTCCATTTCCTTCAGAATCCCCTCCATTTATTTGGTTCTTCTTTGTCTCAGTTCGTTGATCCTTCCCATTTCTTTTCTCATGCAGTCTTTGTAGCAAAATCTCGTTTATTTCTTGTTTTTTTTCCTGGGCCTTTTTTAGCTTCTCATTTTTCTGCTTTAAAACTCTGTATTTCTACGATCAAATTCCTCATTGTTTCAAGTACTTTGCTGGCTTCCGAATGTTATTGCTCTAGTTGCATTGTCTATGGTGCTGGTACACTTTCTTGAGGTGGATATTCATTTTCATTTCGTTAAGCCATTATCGTACACTGGAACAGAACAATTTTTCATGTATAAAAAACATTCCAAACAAAAATGTTTATGCTTAGAATGATGTTTCTATGTTTTGGAGGAACTAGATGTTCCCAAAAGATGACAGGGTTGAACCTGTGGCTCTGATACCATATGTAACATACCCATATAACCAATTGAAAAACCCATAAACAAAAAAAAAATTGATATCCGGTAAACATATGCCATAAGTCATAGACCATTTTATTCCTTCTCTATCATATATTAACCAAGCACTTTATGCTTATTCCAAACTCGTTTTAGGTTTCTTCGACTTATAGATGATACCTTAAACACCACAAATATACAAAGGAACACTTAAAAAAAACAACCTTCAATATTTATCCTAAATCCTTTATGTATTCATATTCCAAAATCTTAAGTTTATCTACTTTCCACAACAAGTCTTCTGAAAAATTTTCTTCCACAATGGACCTTCTGCAAGGGTCCTTCCCCAAATCCCCTTACAGAATGCGGATTGTGGATTGGGAATTGTGGTAACTACCTTTGAAATTTACATATTTACCTTTCGCAACACGGATTGCAGGTTCCATAATGCACTTAAATCCTTTACAAATTTACCTTTCGCAATTCCACTTCCACAATGTATATTGTGGATTGCAGGAAGTACTTAAATCCTTTATAAATTTCCCTCCCGCAATTACACTTCCACAAAGTGGATTGTGGATTGCGGAAGGTACTTAAATCCTTTACTAATTTCCCTTCAGAAACTCTGCTTCCGCAATGCGGACTGCATATTACAGAAAGTACTTAAATCCTTTACAAATTTCCCTTTTTCAATTATGCTCCCACAATGCAGATCGGGGATTGCGGAAAGTACTTAAATCCTTTACAAATTTACCTTTTGTAATTCTGCTTCCACAATGCAGATTGAATTTTGTGGATTGCGGGAAGTACTTAAATCGTTTACCTATTTCCCTTCTGCAACTTTGCTTCCAAAATACGGATTGCGGATTGCGGAAAATACTTAAATCATTTACAAATTTCCCTCTCACAATTCCTCTTGCAAAATACGGATTGCAGATTGCTAGAAGCACTTAAATCCTTTACTAATTTTCCTTCCACAATACAGATTGTGGATTGCGCAAAGTACTTAAATCCTTTACAAAATTCCTTTCCGTAATGCTTATTGCATATTACGAGAATTACTTAATTCCTTTACAGATTTCCCCTCCGCAATTCCCATTCTACAATGTGGGTTGCAGAAAGTACTTAAATCCTTTACAAATTTCCCTTCCACAATTCTGCTTCTGCAATGTCGATTGTGGGTTGCGGAAAGTACTTAAATCCTTTAGGGTAAGTGCAATCTAATGAGGGTCACTTTTGGTGCGTTAGATGCAATAGAAAACTGAAAAATCAAGCATGAATCAACTTAATTGTATTTTTTGAGATAGTTACACAAAATATCTTGCTTTGAGTAAATAAGATTAAATGTAGGAAATTGAATTAGATTTACAAATATACAAGGTTTATGTATTGAAAATTTTTATAACTATGTGAAGTTTCATTTTTTCTAACAGACACTTTTTATTTTGATGTAGGGTTTTTCCGAAAAATCCGCAATAGTCATTTTTAAGTCGACGTTTTGATTCCGAATCAGGAACCATCATCAAGACAAGTAGTTAGTTGGATTAGCTGCAGCTCTGGAGTAATAAATAAGGTTTAGTTAGTGAAGTTATCAAATTTTTAATGACTACTGCGGATTTTTCGGAAAAACCCTACATCAACTTAACTCACCGCAGTCACTTTTTATTTTTCAGGAAAATGATAAGGTATATGTTTTTGTGGGTGCATCCTTTGAGGGCCTAAATGATGCTTTCAGGATACAAAATTTTGCAGGCATGTAGAGAACATATAGCACTAGAGCAGCACTATTTTTTGAAAATAAAATTAGTAATTTTTATTTATTTTTACAATTATCTAAGTGGTCATTCGCCAAAAATGGTACGTCTTTTGTGGGTGTAGACTTTGAAGGTATTAATGAAATAATCATGAAATGGGTTTTTTTTATAGAATGTAGAGGTCAGTGTCTTCTAGTTCACCATATAATTTCTTTTTAAAACGATTAAGAATTGAAAGAGTTACTCGAAAAACACTAACAACATCTATTTTGAGTTAAGGAGTTAGGACAGGAGGAAGTGGGTGATGGTTTGATGAGAGAGAGGATTGGTGAATCGAAAGGTGGATATGGAGTATTAGAGGAGGGATATGATGTGTTGGAGGAGAGAGGCGAAGGAGGGTGAAATTGAAGAGATGAGATCAAACATAGAATAGGGGTCATAATGAGGTAGGGGTTGAGGAGAAGGGATAATTTGAAAACATAGAGAAAGAGAGATAGAGAATGATGTGGAGAGGGTGTGAGAGAGAATAATATAGAGAGGGAGGGGGGGGGGGGGGGGGGGGAGGGAAGGATGATGATAGAGAGAACGAAAGAGATATTGAGGGAGCGAAAAAAGGTGTGTGTGTGAGAGGTGACAGGGGGACATCCATAAGGATATAAAGGGGCAGGTTCACACATGTAGAGAGAGAGAGAGAGAGAGAGAGAGAGAGAGAGAGAGAGAGAGAGAGATGGATGGTCTCAAAGAGAGAGGGTCGAGGGTTGAGATATGGATAGAGAGGGAGGTTGTGAAAGAGAGTAACATGGAGAGGGAGGGTGAAAAGAGATAGGGAGGGATGGATATAAGTTGAGATAGACAGAGAGAGAGAGAGAGAGTGATAATGGCACAGAGGGCTGGTAATTAAGGGACAAGGGAAGGAGATATTAATAGAGGGAGGTAAATAGAAGGTGGAGAGAGAGGGAGAGACAAGGGGAGTTTGTGAGAGAAGGGGGGACACACACACACACAAATATTATATGGGAGAGAGGGGGACGGGTGAGCGAGAGAGGGAGAGGGGGAGGGGTGAAAAATAGAGAGAGAGTGATGGAGGGAAGGATAGTGAGGGAGGTATAGAGAAGGTGGAGAGTCGTTATGAGATATGGGAATTTAGGGAAGGACACA
>LPNX010816772.1:93249-171630 GCA_001517045.1 Pseudotsuga menziesii | reverse complement strand
ATATATATATATATATATATATATATATATATATATATATATATAGGGAGAGAGAGAGAGAGAGAGAGAGAGAGAGAGAGAGAGATTGTGTGGGAGAGAGAGGGGGGAGGGAGGAGAAATAGAGAAAGAGTGATGTAGGGAAGGATAGTGAGGAGGGTATAAATAAAGAGGAGAGAGGTTTTGAGAGATGGGGAATGAGGGAGGGACACACACACACACATATAGATAGAGAGAGAAAGAGATATTGTGAGAGAGAGAAGGGGGAAAGACACACACACATACACATAGAGATAGTGAGAGATGGAAATACAAAGGCAGGGAGGGCGAATGAGTAAGGCATAGAGGGATAGTGAGTAAGCAACATGTGTATCCATAGATGCCAAAAATATTATTTAGGTATCAAGTTTTGGATTTCCTCCCTTGACCATGTTGAGTCCTTAATACCCATATCTAATGCTCAAAACCTCTTAAAGGCATGTGCATATTTTATTGGAGACCAAGCATACCTTGATTAATTCATTTGTGGTGCTTTAGGGAATTGTTCATTAACATGGGTGCGTCAAATATTCCCTCAATTATTTCTCATAGGTCCCATGCCTGCTACTCAAAACCACCTAATTCTAGTAGAATCCATATTCATAGTCCAAATATATATATGAGATCCGATGTATGATTTTTTAAGGAATCCTTCCTATCCCTAGATTCCTAGAATCTTTAGTTAGTACCTAAGGCCATAGTTTCCTCCCCTGACCATGTCCATGGCCTTGAGATGCATACCTAGTGCTAAACAAATTATGATGGCATGCGTATCCCAATTAAGATTCAAATGATTCACTTTCAATGTCATGTGTGGTGGTTGGAGGCATCAATTTTGTAGCTAAATGGTTAACAACTTCCTTTAAGGCCTAAGGACCAATTGTTTCCCCCTACCCATGTGAAGGGGCCTAATATCTATACTTAGTTCTAAAAATGTTCTAATGGAACTAGTATCCTCATTTCAAGGTAAATGAAACCATGGAAGGATCTATTGAGGTTGTTCAACACATCATTCTTGGCTCTAGATGGATAGAAACATATTCTAGGGGCTGAGGCCTTGGTTTCCTCCATTATTATGTCTAAAGTCCCAAGACACATACATATTACTTAAAAAACCCTAATGTTTCCCATATCCACATTCAAAACAAAACTATCAACATGAGAGGTCATCTATGGTGATTCAAGGTGTTGTTCATGAACCTTGAGCCCTAAAACCTAGCTTACAACCTAAAATTAAAGCTTTATGTACCAACCATTATTAACACCTTATCCTCCATATCCAATGCTAAAAATATCCTAATCATGGCCATGTCCCAACTTAGAGGTTGAGGATACCCTTAAGATATCATGTGTTTGGGTACTATTGACCCAACTTACAATGGAGGTAATACCTCATGACTCTATGATGACCAAATACAATAGTAAAAGGGCCTGATGGAGGAACAATGAAAGATTGAGGAACAATTTATGATTTAAATTTCATTTGCTTATTATTGAAGAGCACCAAAGGTAAATTTTCTCATTCATTGTTGTTTTGATGGGAATTATGAACAATTGAGAAGGAACATTCTAATGTACCCATTCAAATAATTGCATAGTAGGACAATTCCATCAATCCTACTCGTTCCCTAGGTTGGATTGATACATTTGGAATTTTAAAAAGGGAGCTAATAAATGATGTTCAGAAATTAGAATGGAATAAATATTTAATAATGTAGCTATTTAAATAAATACAAGAGAAAATTGAAGTGGCAATGGATCATGGAGATACATGGAGATTGTGGGGCCCACACAAGCTAGAATTTATGTGCCACATGGCATCCTCCTCTTGCAATTTTGAATCCATGGGAAGCCTAATGTTCTTGGATGAGTTAGAAGGCTAATACAATTGGCCATATGAATCATAGGTCAAATTTGGAGGGAAATGTAACTTACATGGTAGAGGAAGCGTCAAATGGGTGCTTCTTGAACACTTGGGCTAGATTCCCTAGCATCTATGACATCTATAACACCAATGATGAAGATGCTATGAAATTTATGACATATTGCAGATATGAAGGCTGAAATATAACAATTATGACATGGCAGGCCTAAATATAGAATCCAATAAGGCACTCATGTGATTTTGGGAAGCTCAATTGGTTCCTACTCGAATTGGGAGAAGACAGAAGGCTAGGGAAGGGAGGACACATGGAAAATATTGAGCACACACCCTAATTTGAATTGGATTGAGTTTGTGGATGGATTCATAACCTTAGAAGTCTAATAATTTTTATAAATTACAGGGATCAACCAAGAGAAGGGATTTTTATCATTTGAGAAATTTGCATTTGTGAAGAGAGAGAGCTAGTGGATGACTAGTTTTTTGCCTTAGCCATTTTCGAGGGTGAAAGATTTTCATCCAAGTTGGTGTTTGGAGAGTCCATTTAGGTATTTAATGGAGATTTAATTGATTTTTTATTTGTAGGTGTTAGCTACAAGGAATATCTTGGTTTATTCTAGTGCAACACATTCTCTCAACCATTTTCAGCCTTTATTGCATATTCTTGCTCATGGAGGGATTCATTTTGGGTGAGCTATTGTACTCTTTGGAAGAGATTATAATGGTGCATTTATGATTCTAATAATATTAATATACTCTATTACTAATCTTTAGGAAGTTTTAGGTCAAAATACGAAATGGATGTATGTAAAAATGATTTTTTATTGAGCAAACAATGACCATTTCCCCACTATATTGATGTATGCCATTGTAATGCTAATGGTTTCGAATGAAATAATGTTTATTTGATATATTTATGAGTAATGGGATTCCATTTATGAGTATTACAAGTTTCATATCCATCACTTAAGCATTTAAATTCATGTTACTAAGTTTATTTTCATTTGGATAAGATTTGGTGCCATTTCCCTAAGGGTCAAACTAATGATTTTGTAGTTGTTTGGGAGAGGGTTATAATAGACTTTATAAACTGAAATATTATGCACATGAGAAATTAATAATTTCCCTTCCACATCCTCTTCATCTGTTCATAAATTCGAGTAGGTTTGCGAGCATTTGGAAATCCATTTTCAGCATTTACCCTAGGGGAATTGGAACCCCAATTTGCTAGTGAATACTCCTACCTTGGCTAGAATATTAAAAAAGTTTGTAGAAGTCTTTGGAGGGTAATAAATAATCCCTAAACATAATATTAATGTCTTAATATCATTCATATACCTTCTCAGAATATTTGGGAGTATTTGGGTCAATTTAGAGACCTAGACATCAAAACTAGTTAAAGGTCGAAATAGGGAAAAAGGTGAAAAACTGGTCATTTTAATAAAATTTATTAAAAGAGGAAATTACAAATGATATCATAGAATGGTCTTGGCACATGTGCATTAATACCATAGATTGAATAAAAAATTTCAAACATGTCTTGGCTTTACAATAGACCCATTATTCCCACTTTCCTTCCCCCTCGACCAATGAAAGAAGAAATTGCAACCATAGATATTGAAGCGTGCTTCCAAGAGTATCGAAATTTGAGAGGGGATATTCATGAAAGGTATTCTTTACAAGAATATATTTTCAAGTATGGATTTAGGAACAAGAAGGAAAATGTGAACTCATTAAAGAAAAATCATCCTACTTGTGAAAAGAGCAAGGATTTATTCTTCCCTATAAATGAGGAAGTTATAAACACTTCTACGGACATCATGTGGAATATGTGGAAGAAATTTTGGTCTAAAAAGGATGAAAAGAACGTAGATACACCATTAAAGGAAGAAATAGAGAATCATGAAGTGGAGTGTAAATTTAATCAAGGTGATTACAGAGAAGAACATAAAGAGGAAGGTAAAGACAAGCTCACAATCCTTGCTGATGGGGGTTGTGAAAATCAAAGAGAATCGACCACTAGTACATGTGGACATTTTTCCCATGAAAAATAGTTCCAATTGAAACACTAGTGCATTTCTATAGAGACAAACATTACCCCTTATTTTCATGGGAAAACGTTCGTTGCTATAGGAACACTTTTCACATTTAGTCGCTCTTGCGATGAATACATGGCTTCTATTGTGATGATGTTTCATCACTCTTGCAACGAACAATTGGTTTTGTATTTTGACTATGTTTCGTCGCCATTGCGACAAGGGGGTGGTTTTTTTGCAATGGTAAAGCATCTCTATTGCGACGATGTTTTAGTGACAAATGCCTCATATCCATCGGCTATAGTGACGAAGTTCCTTTTTCAAAGCATACCATGATCTGTTGCTCTAGCGATGGTCCCCCTTTACAAAAATTTTCATAGCCGTGGGTCTAACAATGAACGGGTTGTCAGTCTAGCGACGACGCATTCATGGGTGTAGAAATGAAGAGGGCGTCGCTATAGCAAAGAAATACTATATTTAAAAAAACGGTTTTACGATGAGGGTTGTGTTGGTCTAACAACAAAATCTTGTCGCTATAGCGAAGAACATACCTAGCAAGTTACAATGAACTTGCTATACTAGCGATGAAAATGTCTATCGCTAGTATAGAAAGTTCGTCGAAACTTGATAGGTATGTTCGTCGCTTTAGGACTTAATTTCCACATCACCACGACATCCATTTTTTACATTAAATATTGATAATGTGTTGCAAGCAAAACAAATACAATAATTTGCATGAAGGAGCTTCGTGATCTAAACTAGAATTAGCTTACCAATTCCACTATGATGATGTTGTTTTCTGATGTTGCCTAATTAACAAAACACACACAAATATCATAAGACCCCCTTCTTCAATTTAAGCGAATTTAGAACTAAAAACAAAACTTCAATTTTATTAAGTTTTTGGATCCTCCAAAGTCATGAAACCCTTATAACTTCAAAATACCTTATAACCCCTTTACATAAAATCATATACCTTATTACCCCTCTACAAATTTTATTCTAACCCCTTATACATTGATTAATTTATACGATTAAAAAATGGACATAAAATCACCCTAAACTTGATCTCTCATTTTTAATAAGATTTCAATAATGTTTATAAAACTTCGTGAAGGCACGCACTTAGAAAAGTAACTCCAAGCGACAAAAAATTAACCCTATGTCACACCATGAATCATTATGCGCATATTGTTTTACCACAAATCTTTATGAAATACCCCATGTATATTTATGCCAGGTGTCTTTATGCCCTCGTAGTTTTAGACAATGTAAAGGATTCTTGTATAAGATATTTTAATGACAAATCCTCCACTATTTTCACATATATGGAATTTTTCATGTTTACTCATATTACAATTATATTAGCATAAAAAGAAAACATCGTTGAATGTGTAATTAAGAGTTTTATAATGCCAAGTGAATTGCGTTACCTCCTCACATTGCAATCTTTGCAATGCATATTGAGTGTTGGTGACAATATGCATTTTTCATCTGTTGACCACTCACTATATCCTACTTATCACCCTGGCAGAATATGTCTATGTCGGCACGTCTAAATATTCCTAGAAGCCCAAAACACCTTTGTCCTTTACAGTGCGTGCACAATTTTTCCCTTTAGGAATCGCAATGAATGAGGAGCACACATGATTTTATAATCTTCTTAATCTTGGCTTGGATAATTACAAGTAGGTGGATAACAACATCATCTTCCAAAAGAAAAAAAAACTCAACGAATCTCTTTTCCCGCCCTCAAGAAAAATTTCAATGTGGTATTCAATGCAAAAGCAATGATTAGCTATATATTTACCATTGCCTCTCTCCTCAACTCTTCTCATCATATGGATTTCTTATATAATCCAGGAATTCAATCCATACAATCACCAAGCCATTGAAACCATACATTCTCTCATAAATCATTCTTTAACCTTCATCCATGCAAGTATCACACATTGCTCTGGTAGAAATGGAAGGAAATAAGAAGAGAAATAAAATCAAGATAACCATAAAGAGAAGAAGATGGCGGAAAGAGATGAGAGCCAAAATCCATCTTGTATTCACACATAAGGTATATATAGTACAATATACAATAACCACCATGTAATGGAAAACGATATAAGAGCCAACCACATTACATAACTAAAAATTAAAATGCATATTACTTGGGAAAGTAACTATATCCCAAGATGCACATGTAGGTGGCTTAGGACTTATAATTAGGGCCAAATTGCTAGCACTCAAGTAATATCATACCATAGAGCACTTCCAAATCACGTAGTAAAATAAGTTAATAACTAAAAAATGGAATATCGAACTAACTCCTAGTTCTTGTAAGCTGATATATTTGGTACGTTTCTTAGTACAAAAAACATTTCCAAACGAATTTTATTGCTTTAATTGTGCAAAATATAATACAATTAATGACATCTTACTCAAACACGACACAGATTAGTTAAGTATCAAGGGAAACTTTTCTTTTTAAAGTCACCTGGCCTTCTCTGCTGGGAGATCCAAGGCTTTGTTCCATATAGGAGCAGTATCATGCTTTCTCTTGGATTACTGAACATTGTGATTAGTGCCAAACAAAAACCTTCAATATGTGCATTATTTTTACGGGATACACTTCTTGTTTTATAGCATTGGAACATTGTCAATAGAATTTTATGTCAGACCATCTAAGATGGATAATTTTCTCACAAATTAAGAGATTTCCTGAGAATTTTCTTATACTTCTTATTCCATTACTATAAAGTAATTTATGCATAGGGGATTGAAGGAAGGTTTGTTATGATTAGTATTCTTAGACACCTTCAATACTATAAGGAATTGAGCATGTAGGATTGAAGGAAGTTAGCAGTTATTAATATTCTTAAATGATATATAGCTTCAATCGTGTACTTTCTGTGAAGATGAACCAAGTAAACTCTAGGAATCTTCTTTGAAGTATATCATGACTTACTTTAGAGCAAGCAAAAACTCAGTTCAATCAAGGAAAACATTAATTTGACGTAATATTTCCTTTCAAACATCAAAATTTGAAAGGATGTCCATAATGTCAAATACTTGTAATCCGTAAAAAATTCACAAAATTTAAAACATGATCAAAATTTGAACACATAAAGCATTACAAAACTGCAAATTGCGAAATGAATTAGAGCATAGTCTTCAAATTTCAAAATTTAAAAGGAAATGTCAAATAGTTATAATCCTAGAAATTTCTCAAAAAAATTAAACATTGTCAAAATTTCTATTCTTGAGGCCTACTTGTAACATCATAAGGCTCTAATCATCTAGAACACATGGGGTAGTAAAGGCACTAGAATTATGATCACCATATTCATCAATAAGTGGAACTCTATTATCACTAGGCTCATCACTAATATCATGACCAGTGCCAATATAATCTTCTTCCACACTGGGAATAGGCACAAAACATTGGCAATACGAACTAGATGAATATTTGGCACACTGCACAAGTCCAATTGTAAATTACCGCAAACATAAACCAGGTATTCCAACCTTGTAGATAATAATTTGTTTCTTTTATTGGATTGAGTAAAGTTTGATTATGGATGCTTCCACAGTGGATAGACATTACAGAAAGGATGTTGGATTATCATTGTGATAGAGTTGATGTACCTACTACCAAGACAGTGATAATCCATGAACCTTTCTATATTGAGTATAGTTTTTAACCCAGTAGGGTAGGTTTTTAGTTTAATTAATTTTGAAACTTTCTAAAAAACTGAAAATTGAAATTTTCCCTTCAAGATTGCTTAGGGTTCAATTTTACATCAATTTTTCTAAATAGGTTCGCTTATAAAGTTTGGCAAACCTGATCGAACTTCAATTTTCTTTAGGTTCGTTGAACTTCAAACCTTTAAGTTGAATTTTAGCAAACCTAGTGACTTAGGTGATGTAAAGTCACTCCTCTAATTGATTAAGGCATACATGATTTCCATCTACAAGGGGGACAAAACAAGAGTCCCCATACCAAGGATAATAAGGACATCCCTAACTCAAGTTATTATTCCCAAACCAAGGACAACCACATCCCTAACTCATGTTCATGTCCCCTAAAGAAAGAGAGGCTTAACTCAACTTAAAGGAAGTAAGCATTTTAAATGAAAAAAACATAAACATATCTAAAGTGGCCCTTGCCTTTAGGTTACAACAAAAAAAGATGTAAAAATGATCCCCTCCATAGAAAAGGATGTTAGTAACTAAGCATGGATCCCCTCCACAGAAAAGGATGAGACATGTAAATCTTGTTTTCTAACTGTAATTGGTCATCAGTTTGGGTCAATACCTTCTTCAAAGCATAGATTCCATTATCTCGTGAAATATTATGGGTTCAACATACTATTGTCGATAAAATATTGATAAAGTGACAGCGTTTGAAGAAACATATTGAAGATGATGATAACATATAGCAGTTAAGTTATTATGAAGAAGTTTGTATGCTTAATTTTTCTTTGAACTCGGGCCATAGGACGACAGTGATATGAGGCAGCCTAGATCCAGAAACAACAAGGTCTAAACTAGACATAACTAATGAGGGTTTAGGAAGCATTTGTATCTAATGATCTTGACACTCTTCAAAGTTTTGATTATATGCTACTGTAGAATTCACAAAAAACAAATTTCGACCTAAAGTGACTAAAAGGAAGGCAAGGATTTTTTTTTTCATTGAGATTTCTGACACATACTATTGTAGAAGATGCACCTTTGACATTAAAGAAACGATCAAATGAATACTGTTAATCCATAGTCATTTATATATATCCAAAGACAATCTCAACAAAGGTCTATGTGTATGTCTTAAAAGACCTATGCAAAGGCGGCATGTACACAATTAGTTTGAGGGAGCAAGAAAGTATACACAACTAAATATGAAGATTGAATGATCTACTCTCTAACTTATTCTTGTCTGCCAAATTTTTCTCAAGTTCAGGTCATTTATAGAAATGTTTTCAGACATATATATAAATGCATTCCAAGAAGCTACATCATAAGATATAAAGTTTAATTCTTCCTAAGACACCTGAAGGAACCATTTGTCTCCCTTAATCATAGAGTTGAGATAGCTCAAGAAAAAGAAAAAAAATCTAAGTAGAAAAAGGTTGATAGAGGGTTTGAGGACTTCTGGCAAGGAAATATAGATGAACTTGACAAAGACAGATGAACTGACTTGACAGCCATAGTAGTGAGCAAGATCTCATGGGGAGCATGGTGAACAAATGAAGTGAAACAATATGTTTAACTCTCTCTAGCTTTGGATATAACTTACTAACATCTGATTGTATGAGTTATATTGGGAACAAAGTTAGAACAACTGGAAATGCTTTCATCATCAATTGGTATACATTGGTCTAAGATCATGAGGGTATAAGGAAAGCTACATCATATTGAAGAAAAGATGGAAACAAATTTTAATATCATATCAGTCAAAATCAAATACGGGCAGATTGGTATATAAAACAAGCATTTTTGGGAAAGGAATGAAGGATTGAAAACAATAACATCATGCTTCTAGGGAATTCCCTCACATAATATCAACAATAAAAGTTTCTATTTCCAGTTCTGGGTATAAATTTGAAGTGATTTCTTGAGGATGAAACCCTAAATCCAACCACTTGTGTGCATCTCAGACTCCTCATCTTCTTGTTCAATTCTAGGCAACTTTATCGATGAAAACAACCTTCAAGTCTTCTTTCATTATTGGGGGTAAGCCATAAGTTTGACTTAGTTCTTCAAGCTCTTCCTTCACAAATTTGTGGTGTTCTTGTCTAACAACAACTATTTATCAATTATAGGCTCTAATAAAGACTATAACTTGATCTATTGCATCCCATCGCCATGCAATCTAACTTTTAGTTCCTTGTGGTTTGGGAAGAAGGTTTCAAACTATCCAATTAATAGCCACCACTTGCATGTTGAAGACAAGGAAAATAAAACTTGTCTTTTGAATGAGCATCTTTTTGGATATTTATGAAATGGCAGAGGAGATAAGTTGATGATCAATGAGGGTGGTCTCCCCAATCACTTGAATACTTCAACCCCTATGATAGTGAAAAAGAAAGTTATTTGATCTAAGAGCATGGCTTGATCAAGCCACTTCATCACTCTTTCCCAAATCTTGTTAAAATTTGTCTAAGTGAATCATGACTTTAATGAATTATTTCCCATGAATTTATTGGAGTCATATAGGGCCCATATTGCACCTATTTTATTGGATCAGCAAGTCCTGCAGTAACCTATCATAGGTGCAAATCGCCTCTCGTAGGGTCACAAAGACATTCCAATCACTAGAGAACTTAGGTCATGACACTATACAACTTATCACAGGTTTGAATATGGTAGTCTATGATTGTAATTAATGACAACATTAATGAAAAAGGTCAAACTGATGATGAGAAGCATGGAAAGCAAGTATGAAGGACAAGAAAGTCAATATGATGACAACAAAGGTGTGAATGGAAAAAGTGACATGGACAAAGAAGCATGAAACATGACTTGGCATAGAATACAATGGACAAGATGATATGGCTCATGGACAAGAACAATGCACAAGGCTTGGATGACATGGTGACTTGGCAATATAAAAGAAAGCAGTGAATGGCTTGAAGGGTGATGTCAAAGAAGTATGGCCAAGTGGATATGAATATGAAGCATGGTTAGACAACATGAATGGATAAGACATATGCCAAGAAAGCATAAGCTTGCGAGCATGAAAATGGCAGGTGGATATCAGATGACAAGAGATGAAAAAGCACAAGGACTTTGGATGTGAGAATTAGGATACCTAATGAGTCAAATGACCCATCACACAAGAACAAGATAAATTGGTGATGATGGGCACCATCAAACCCTCCAAATACCAAGCTCTGGTTGCTGGAGATTCGAGGGTGGATTCAAAAAGTAAGAATAAAGCTAAAAAGCCACCTGAGCAAAAGAGAGACAAGAACAAATCTCCAGAGGAGCCTCAAGGTTCCAAGAAGAACCCCCAGAAGAAGAAGAACAAAGCAGAAATAAGCAAGTGCACATATTGCAGTAAGGGCAATCATTCTGAGAGCTCCTGCATGAAGAAGAAAATAGACATGCTGACCCAACTCCTGGAGAAGAATGGCATCTCCCTTCTAGACAGCTCAAAGAAGAGGGAAGGAGGATCAAATTCAGAAGACAGAGAGAGAGTTCATGCATTGGTTGCTGGCACATCAAGCTCACCTAGTTTCATCATTGATTCTGGAGCTTCAAGACATATGGTTTCGACCAAGGAGGCATTCACCTCACTTGACATGTCGAAAGGTCAACCAATAGTAATAGGAGATGACTCTCTCACTGAAAGTTTGGGCAAAGGGAGGATTGATCTTGACCATGGTAAGTTCAGCAATGTGTTGTATGTTCCAGGTCTTGCCTCTAACCTCTTATCAGTGTATCAGATGACCCACACAGGGTCTCCAAAGAAGGTAATATTCTCCCCTGGTGAAGTTGAGATCACAGAGATCTCAAGTGGTAAAGTCATTGCAAAAGGAGTTGCAAATCACACTTCAAAGGTATACATGTTCTCACACTTCCTACCCTACTCAAACCCCTCTGCTCTTCTGATTCATGCTAATGAGGCAAGCAAGATTTGGCATGAAATATTTGGCCATATAAATTACAAGTAACTTTCTTATCTTAGTGAAAAAGAAATGGTCATAGGGTGACCAAAGATTAAGGTTTCCAAAGGAGTCTGTCAAGGTTGCATCCTAGGAAAACACCCAGAGCATAAATTTGAGAGAGCTAGTCATGAGAGAACCTTTGCACCTCTTGAGTTGATCCACAGTGATGTTGCTAGCCCATTTCCTCATATGTCAATGATTCAGGCCAAATATGCATTGAAATTCATAGATGACTTTTCTAGGTATTGCTGGGTTTACTTCCTAAAACACAAGTCTGAAGTTTTTGGCATCTTCAAAGTCTTTTAAGGCTTTGGTTGAAAACCAGTCTGGGAGGAAACTCAAGGTCCTCAAATCTGACAATGGTGATGAGTTTGTCAAGTCTGAGTTCATTCAATATTGTGCAGATGCAGGTATTCAGATGCAGCATTCTATCCCTTACACACCACAGCATAATGGTGTTGCTGAGAGGAAGAACAGATCACTGAAAGAGATGGAAACATGCATGATGGAGGCTAAGACTTTGCCACCAAAGTTTTGGGCCGAAGCTATAAACTGTGCATCCTATATCTAGAATAGGTTTCCTCATAAACAACTTGATGGTATGACTCCTTTCGAAGCATGGAGTGGGCACAAGCCAGATGTGACCCATTTCAGGATTTTTGGCTCAAGGGCTTGGGCTAGAATTCCAACAGAAAAGAAGAAGGCTTTGCATCCCCAAATCCAAGAGTGTCTATTTGTTGGGTACTCTGAATATTCAAAAGGGTACAAGCTGATCAATTTGAGCACAAACAGACCCTTCATTGAAAGGTGTGTTCATTTTCAAGAAGAGCCCCTAGCAGCAGTGGAAGTTAGAGAATCCTCTTCACCACCAGAACCTCTGAATGTAAGTGAAGAGATAGTTGAAAATGATGATTATGATATGTCTAATAATTATGATTTAATTACAGATATTAACATTCCTACAAGACCAAAATGGGCATCCAAGACCATTCATGCAGCTGGAGAACTAGCTGGAAATCCTAATGATCCTAGGAGGACTAGATCTCAGTTTGAGAGTGCTCTGTGCATGAAAGATCCTATGCTTGTAGAGAAATTCTATCCGATGATTGAATCAGATCCACAGACATATGAAGATGCAGCAAAATATCCAATATGGAAAACAGCCATGGAATAAGAGTTCAGCTCACTCCAGAAGAGCAACACTTGGGAGCTGGTTGATCTTCCCCCAGGGAGGAAGCTAGTTAAGTGTAAGTGGGTGTACAAAACCAAATTTGCTGCTGATGGTTCACCTTTGAAGTAAAAGGCTAGACTATTAGCCATGGGATACTCACAGGTACATGGCATAGACTACAATGAGACCTTTGCACCAGTGGCAAAGATGGACTCCATCAGGCTAGCCTTAGCCATTGCAGCTTCAAAGCAATGGGAGGTACACCACATGGATGTGAAGTGTGCTTTCCTGAATGGAGATATCACTAAAGAGATATAAATGCAGCAGCCTCAAGGATTTTCTACTAACCCATATCTTGTGTGCAGGCTAAATAAGTCATTGTACGGGCTTAAGCAAGCCCCCAGGGCTTGGTATGCCAAGATTGATAGCTTTCTGCTATCACTAAATTTTGTTCGATGCAAATCAGATCCAAATGTCTATTTGGAGCTGATTCATGGTTCATTAATGATCATTTTTTTGTATGTTGATGACCTTCTCATTATAGGAAGCTCAAAGGATGAAATTGCTTCCTTGAAGGATGCAATCAACCATGCTTTCTCAATGATAGATTTGGGCTTATTGATCCAATTCTTGGGGCTCGAGATTGCTCAAACCAAAGAAGGAATCAAAGTAAATCAGTCCGAGTATGCCTTGGATTTGCTAAAAAAATTCATTATGAAGGATTTCAAGCCAAGCAAGACTCCTTTCCTTTCAGGAGTTAAGCTTGAAGAAGCTGATTCTTCACCTATGGTAAACAATACACTATATAGGAAATTGATTGGATGTTTGTTGTATCTTACACATACTAGAATTGATATTTCTTATGCAGTAAGTGTGGCTTCAAGATACATGGATCATCCTGTTGGCTATCATGGGCAGACCCAAGTTTACTATAATCAACCAACAACACCCCTAGCTCACTGACCCTTTCATCAACAGACCGCAAAGCGTCCTGAAGTCTCACCTGAAGTGATTCTAATGGGTTGGCCAAGGACTCAAGCATCTTGGACTAGGTTCAGTGACATCTTTTCTTACGACTCGTAGCTCTTCTAGCTGCGAGGTCTCTTTCTCTGCGTGTTGCGCGACTCCTCTGCTCGCATCACGCGATCTCCTCATCTCGTATCTCTCTAGCCGCGAGATATCCCTTCTACTGTCATGCGGTCCCTTTCCATGTCGTGGACTTTCACTGAATCGCGATGACTCTATCCCTATCGCATCGCCGCTCACCAGTCGATACGTAACTTCCTCCCAACGCTAAGCCCTTAACCTACGGTATCGCGCATCGCAGCTCCTTTGCTGGTGTGGTATCGCCTTCTTGCGATAACCTACTCCCGTGGCTTAGCACACTTAGCATGGTTCATGTCGACTTTCAAGGCTCAATGTGATAGGCTATTTAATATTGTGACTAGTGACTGTTTCATGCAAAGCATAATGAACCCACATATAACATGCCAAAGACTTTAACTTATGTTTATCCTTCTATATTGCTGTAAACTGATTAACACATTCATTCATTAAACTGTAAACAAAGTTCATGAAATAACTGGTGAATGCACAAGTAAACATAACACATAAGTCTTTCACATAACACTCGATTTTAATGTGGTTCACCTCTAGGATGGAAGTTACGTCCACAGAACTGTGTTTTTATTATAGCTCAGGGGAAGGTAAAACACAGTTCTGCTGCACCGCATATGCAGCTCAAGATCTTCTCTCTTAGATCTCTTTTCTTCTCTATATTGCACTACTGCAATATACTCTTCCCTCTCTGTCGATCCCTATGGATCGTTACATGCATGCTCTATAAGCCAGCTACTGGTTATAGTAAGATTGCTACCGCCAATAATAGAACCAGAGCTTGGATTTTTCAATAGTCTATGTTACTTCTATTATCTATATCATCCAACAACTGTCTAACTGTCTAACTGACTAACTAACCAACCCACCCAACCAACCAACCCTTTTACAATACAAAATATATCCCTTTATAGGCAGCCCGAAGGTCTTGCCATTACAACACTGTGGGCCTGTCCCAACAGTAACCCAAACCCTAATTAGTGACAGTTGACGTATCTGTACTTGAGGTAGCTGCTTTCTGTCACACCACATCTCTCTGCAGTATTCCATTCTTCCCGGTGCTGATCATGGGTACTGTGCACCGCTTCGCTTTTCTGTCCTTCGTCTTCAATGCTTCAGCCTCGTTGCTCCTTTTCCTCTATGAGGGTTGCTGAGCCCTCCTGTCTTCACCGCTGCCTTCAATGTAGTGGGTGAGCTCTCTCTTCTCGACCGCTCAGGTACAGTCATCTTCCTTAACTTCTCTGTCTTCTTCGTTGTGGTTTCCGACTCTGCTTTGTATCTGGAAACGTGCTACGGTGTTGTAGCTCTATCTTGTCTCCTCTCCACCAAAACTGTATGTCCGCTAAACTGGAAGCTTCTTCTGTAGCTGTGGGACCTTGCTCCAACAGTCCCCTAACACTTAATTGTGGGTCATCCTCGAGCCACTACTAGCGGGCTTCTCCTGCTGTAGCTTTGCCTTGGCTTCTTGCGAAGTCCTCTGCAACCTGTCTCGAAGTCCTGCGACTTCCTTCTACATCACTTCGACACGCTCTTTATAGTTTCTGTAACTTGGTTCATTGGGCTCTCTTATCCTTCCTGCCCTTAGTCATCGTCTCGCTCTCGTTGCTCCTGAAACTTTTTAAGAACCTTCTAGTGTTTGAAAGGTCTTCCATAGATATCCTTTCCTCTTTATCTGGGTTAGAGCTTTTATCATAAGGAAAATCTATATCTTCCAGCCTTCTCAAACATTTCATTCAGTCTGGAGCCCTCTATTTGAAAGAGATACAAACCATGAATTCTTCTCTGAGAGCAAGCCTTTGTCTGCATCTTGAAGTTCTGCTTGCTTGGTTTGTTTTCCCTTTCATTTTTCTTCTCAACAACTCGCTCCAGGCATTCGCGTGACTTTGGTTCCGCATATTTTCATTCTTGAGCTCCGGAACCTCTTGTTATGCCCTTAGCTGATGAGATAGGTCATCTTCCTTCTCCTGTTGCTTTCTTTTTCTCATTTTTACTTTCCTCCTGGAGGGAGATTTCTTCTCATCATTATTCTGCCTTGCTTTCTTATCTTTAGTGATCGGCTCAGTGTTCTTCTTCTCCTTAGCATAGACTTTGGTGACAACTTCTACTTCTGGCGCTTGACTCCTCATCCTTAGTGGCTGTCTGACCTGTGATGTACCTAATTTCACAACCCTGGGCGGCGTCATCATAGCGGACCTATGGCCACCAGGGTCGAAGCGTCTTGGCATGTCTTCTAAAGGTTCGTCCTTGGACAGAACCGTCTTAGCGGAATCTCCTGGGCGTGCAATGGCTACAACTTTTGAAAATCACAGCACTCTGTAATGAGATGAACTCTGCACAGGGAGAACTTAACAATGCACTCTATAGTTCTTGGTTCTTTGTAAATGTAGCCCTCCCAAATGAATAGTTTCTGCTTTTATGTCAAAGACGATAATCCCGGACACAACGGTCATCTAGACTGAACCCGTTGGTCGTAATAAATGCATGAACAAGACCACACCCGTCATCCGATCCTTAATAAATGTAGAAATCCGATCGAATTTCCCTCAAAGTGTGTGTACAGGCACTGGTCTCGTCGAATATTTGCCAAATATGGAAAAATTGATTATACTGCTACCAAATCTACGGTAAGATATACTGGTCATTTCCTCATTAACTTCCTATCAAAGGTGATTTGACTAGCCCTCTGTCAGTTGCAAAACTGAATACGTGGCATAGGGGAACATCGCACTGCCGCGATGTGACTCCACATCACCTGTGTAAAACAATACTTTTTTTTTTCCACTGATGACTTGCGAAAAATGAACCGACCTTATGCGATTTCTCATACTTAGAAAATACCTACCGGTGTAGACTAGTTCCCAGTGCGATGCCTCCTTTCAACTACACTGGACATCTGCACCACCATAAAATGGTTAAGCTAAGGCTAAGTGGTGGGGTGGCTATCACTATAGAGATTAAGCCTACTGCCATTAATCCATGTGGGAAGAAGCTCCCCATTCAGCTGGCTGAGCTGAACGGCACCTCCCTCTGTGACTTGCTGTATCTGATATGGCCCTAGCCAATGCATCTTGAACTTTCTGAGAAACTTAATGAATTTTCTGTCATAGAGGAGCACTAGGTCTCCGATCTGCAAAGTCTTACTCTTAATGTGTCTGCCGTGCCAAGCTTTTTCTCATGCCTTCTGCACTTTCTGATGGAATCCGATGATGGATCTGTCTTCTTCTAAGGCAAGCAACTGTGCTAGCCTTTCCTCCACTATGTCTGTATCAGTCATCCCGATAATCTAAGCGATTCTTAAACTGGGCAGAATATACTCCATAGGCATAACAGCCTCCTATCCGTACACCAAGCTGAAAGGCATGTGTCCTGTAAGTTTCTTGCATGTGGTCCTATACGCCCATAATACAGCGTTAACTCTGAGGTCCCAATAATTCCTTTGGCTATTGTAGATCTTAGTAAGAGCATTTTCTAAAATCTTATTAAAGCTCTCCACTGTACCATTAGCCTGTGGGTGGTAGGGAGTGCTCTTATGGTGCTGAATCTGGAATTCTTCTGTCAAGGCCTCAATGGTGTGGTTCAAGAAATGTGTGCCTTGATCGCTGATCAAAATTACTGGGCATCCAAATCTACTGATGATGTTTTCAAAAAGGAACTATGCGGCTGTAGCAGCATCACAATTTCTTACTGCTTTGGACTCTGCCCATCTGGTGAGGTACTCTGTTCCAGTGATAATATATCTCGCGCCAGTGCACTTTCCTGGTGGGTTGATAGGACCCACAAAGTCTATAGCCCATTTGTCAAATGCGCGCAGTGTGACCTGTGGTTGTAGCGGCATTTCATCGCGTCGCGAGGGTTTTCCTACCCTCTGGCAGATATCGCAGCATCTACAAAATTCCTTGGTGTCTTTATGCAATGTAGGCCACCATAATCCTGCCTCCAGGATTTTCTGCGCAGTTACCTCTCCTGCGAAATGACCTCCTATGGTTCCTGAATGTGCCTCTCTGATAATAGCGTCTCTTTCATGTGGAATCACACATCTGCGCAAAACTTCATCCGGACCTAACTTGTATAGGTGTCCTATGATGAGGGTGAAGTCTGCTGCTTTAACAACCAACTGCTTCTTTTGCTGCTTAGTAAAATCATCAGGTGCTACTCCTGTAGTGAGAAATTGAATAATATCGGCATAGTAATCGTCTGCGATTTGGATAGAAAACAATGGCACATCTGGCGGATTGTCATCTAGGTTACTTGGCTCTTCTCCTGAGTCTATCCACGAAAGATGATCAGGTCTGGCATTCAATCTTCCTAGTTTCACAATGATTTCAAAATCATACTCCTGAAAGAGGAGTAACCATCTGCAGATTCTCCCCCCTAACACTGGCTTATTGACCAAATACTTCAAGGCGGAATGGTCAGTAAACTTCTTGAACGGGGCACCCAATAGGTAGTGCCTGAACTTCTGCAGCACGTACACCATAGCTAGGCCTTCTCTTTCTGTTGTGGTGTAGTTCTTTTCAGCCGTTGATAGCTTTCTACTGGAGTATGCGATAGGATGGTCAATGTCCCCTTCTGTCGGTTGCGTTAAGACAACCCCTAGTGCGATGCTTGATGCATCCACATGTACATGAAATGGATTAGTCCAGTCTAGAAATACTAGGATGGTTGCTGTAACCATCTTCTCTTTAAGTGTGTCTAGACTCTGCTGACATTCCTCATTCCATAGGAATTTTACATCTTTCTTTAGCAATTTCTCCATTGGTGCTGTAATCTTTGCGTAGCCCTTGATGAACTTTCTGTAGTACCCGGTATGACCAAGTACTGTCCTCAATTGCTTGACTGAGTTGGGTGCTAGAATATTTACAATGATGGCGATCTTCGCGGGATCTACCATCAAGCCTTGTCTGCACACAATATGACCCAACAAAATACCGAATGGTGCACAAAATATACATTTTTTCAAGTTTAGAGAAATATGGTACTGCCTACATTTCTCTAACATCAGTCTTAAGTCTCCTATGTGCTTGTCGATTAGTCTAAATACAGTCCAATCATCAAAATATACTTCTTGGAATTTATGGATGTATTCTTTAAATACAGCAACTACTACTCTAGAAAATATAGCTGGTGCATTCTTAAGACCAAAGGGCATTACCGTATATTGGAACAAGCCCCATTTTGTTGCAAAGGTGGTCTTGGATTGATCTTCTGGATGTATTTTGATCTGATGGTAGCCTGAAAAGCCATCAGGGAAGGAGTAGACCTCCTGTCCTCCCACGTTGTCTAATACCTCATCAGTGAACGGTGTCGGAAATGGATTGTGAAGCGATGCATCGTTGAGATTGCGAAGATCGACACAGATCCTGATGTCCCCTTTGTTTTTCTTCTCTTACACGACCATGGGGCTAACCCATTCGCTTTCTTCTACTAGCTCAATGATTACTACTGCTAGCATCTTATCGATTTCGTCCTTTACTTTTTATTTGTGGCGTGGATTCAATCTATATGGGCACTGCTTGACTGGTCTAGCATCCTCCTTCAATGGTATCCTCATGACTCCCAGGTCACCAACTATTCCCTTCATGTCTATGAACTTGGTGGGAAATAGGTCTTGATAGTCATGTAACAAATCTGCAATCTGTTCGACTGTTTCATCGTTCCAATAGTCTCCAATAGAGGCAAACTTAGGTTCTGCGTCTGTGCCAATATTGATCTTTTTAATCTTGATGGGATCTGTGATTACTGGAATCTCTAACTGTGGTCCCTCAACATCATGAGTCCCTTCTAAGTCCGGAAGGTTGGTGTTGCGAGGGTATTCATCCACCTCCTCTGGTTCTGATGTAAAATTATAACACTCTAACGCCTCTTCTAGCTGGATAGCCCACTCAGGTTGAGCTGGCACTGATATGGTACAGTCTTCAAATATCTTTCTCTTTATTACTTGTAGGGCATGATCAACACCTGGATACTCATATTCAAAAGCGAAGGTGAGTAGAAAGCTATCTATCATAAGTGGCCATGTTGTTGTTCCCTTGCGCAATTCAGTCTCTGTATACCAATTCCTTGGAACTGTGTCCAAAGTATGAATGAATCGGTGAACCCATTCATCCTTGGGAATGTCTGACCAATTCTGTTCGCATGTCTGAATGTGTGACCTGGGGTCACTCTCTCCTGTGTACTTATGCGGGACATACTCTCTGTTGATAGAAAATCTGATCGCCATCAATCTTTTAATATCATCCCATGATGCAATGTTCTCTTTATGCGCGTACCACCATCTTGCAGGTGTGGCTTGTACTGCAAGTTCCATAGCTGCGATCCTCTGCTCGTAAGGAATTTGTTGCTCAAACTGCTCAAGGAATTCCTGGATATCTGTCAGACCATGATATGATGGAATCTCATTGATCTCTGCGCCAATCCATCACAGTGACTTCGTCAAGTACACGCACCTGCGCGTTGAGATTTCATGAAGTCTGTTCTGCCAGTTCTCTAGACCAACATCTGAATCTAATGCGCATGAGTTGTCGCATCGCCAACTAATGTTCCCATCTTCCATTGGATTGACATAGTCACTCTAGTTTGTGGTCATCTGATAGAGACTCTCTATGTTACGTGCCTCCTCCTCTGCTCAGATAGGTTCAATATATCTAGGACCCTGGAAAGGATCCAATGGTGTGATGAATTGGATCTGCGCATCCTCAAAGGTCATTTGTCTTCTCTTTAGGTTGATAATAGCCATGTTACCGATCACCCAATCAATGCCTAGTAGTGTTGGATACGGTTTACTGTCGCCAATGATCTCTATAACTTCAAAGTTCGCAAAGCTGCGAACTCCGTCAATGTCAACTGGCACCTGCGGTAGCCGACCCAGAGGTGATACTCATTGCTGGTTAGCTAATCTCAGGTGGATAGGCGAACTGACTAACTTAGGGCTACCCATCTGTTCCCATGTCTGCTTAGTCAGAACATTTACGTCTGATCCTAGATCTAGGATTACCTCATCCATTTCAAATTCTCCCACCTGCGCTGTAAGTTGCATCTCTCTTCCTGTTCTTGTATGTCCTGTAATATTATGAAGAGCACGCTGTGTACTGCTCGCTGAAGAAAATGGCTGACACTGATCTATAATGCACTGAAGTTCTGTGATAGCTTGCTCATTTCTTACAAGTTTTAGACAACTCCGCAGGAAGGAATGTACACTTCCTGTTATCTCGTCCTCATCGCATCTTCCTGATGTGGTAGCCTACGGTGTCTGTACAAGGCTATCGCCACAAGGTGCTTGTTGAGGTACGCCCCTAGACAACGGTACCTACAATCCTGATTGCGTAGGTTCATCAAAGAAAGCCTTAGCTTCCTGAAATGTTTGCTTGTTCTTCTGCAGGTCGAGTGGTGTTGCTTTACTAGGAGCTCTACGCACCCACTGATGTCTTGTGTTCTTTTCCATCTCCTGCGATGTCCCACTGGTAGAAACACCGCTACGAGTCACAATATTGACTCTTGGTTCTGGCTCTTCCTGCTCAGCAGCAATAAGTTGGATGTTCTGGTGTACTGCTGGCTTAGGTTCTCTGATCTTAGCTATCAAGGTAGGACACTCCTCTATAGTATGATCATAAGATTTGCAGTAGTTACAAGTGGTAGTGGGGCTCTGACAGTCCCTAGCATAGTGTCCTACAAATCCGCAGTTATAACAAGTAACTGGGCCATGACCATGGCCAAAACCTTCTCCTCGTGTAAAGCCTCCTCCATGGCCTCGTCCTCTGAATCCTCCTCCATGGCCACCGTAAGCTGGATCAGGCTGTGGTCCTACTGCTGGACCCTGTGTCTCTGACTGGAATCTGTACAAGTCTTGCTTTGCTCCAACCATCATATCATAGGCTCTGCAATCATGTTGATCATGGCCCACAGACTTGCAGAAGACGCAGTATAGGTTCTTAGGTGTCTGCACGTACTTCTGAAGTAAGGGGCACTAGTGAGGTAGATGTCCTCACATTTTGCATATTTCACACCACGGTCCATGGGTCTATGGTAAGGGGTTTGGAGCCCCTATTGCTATATATTCTACAAATACCGGACAAGTGTCTTTACTATGGCCTTGTGCTTTACATTTTATGCACCATATGTCTTGCACAACCTTTTTCCCTTTCTTAAGTTCATGCAACTGTAATGTGAGATTAGCCAATTGATTTTGTAAAGTTTCATGCCTGTACTGCTCTCAGCTAGAGGTGAAGCCTCTAGTTTCATTGCCATATCCAACGCATCATCCTGCATCTGGAGTTTCTACTGCATTAACGACAGTCTAATGTGAGGGAGCAGCGCTGTGATAAACCATTCCTTATCCTGCTCCGACGCAAACTCAAAACTGACTTGGTCTATAAGGGCTTTGAATTTTTGATCAAAGTCCCACACTGACTCTGTCAGTAGCTGCTTGATGTCTTTGAGTTCTGTTATGCACTGTGACTCAAACTTAGGTTTCTTAAACTCTTTAATCATGGTGGTCTTGACCTGGGCAAGTGTTCTGGGTACTGTGGTATACTTGATATACCATGTTAAGGCGCGATATCTGAGTGTGGTGACCAGCTGTAAAAGTTTAAGATTATCATCATTGATGGTTTTAATGGTCCACATGGCTTCACATAAAAACCAGTGCTGCTCTGGGTCTTCTGCCCCTATTCCCTTAAATATAGGTAGCTTCATATCATCCCCCATTCTATGTCTTCGTGGTGGATGTTGATTTACTATGTTACTACCACTCAGTGGTGTAGGTGGAGGTGATGTAGTAGTGGTAGGTACTGTCTGTGAGCTACTGGATGGAGTTCCTACAGGATTGTTCTTAGTCCCGGTCTGTTTCTGTGGGGTGTAAGGGTGGTAAGGGATACCCCCCTCTGTTCCTTCTTTGGTACTATGACTCTGCTGTCTGGTACTATCTGAACTGCCCTCAAATATTGGAGATCTGAAATCTACTTTATACTTCTTTCCACTTCGTGTTCTTCCAATGTCATCAAAATCACTTTCGAACTCTTGTGACATTACTATTTCTACTTATTCATCTGAAACTAGATCCATTGTTCCTTTTTCATGTAATAGCATCTTAATGGACAAGTTTAAATATCTAAGGTACTTACCACGATATCTTTTGAAGAAGTAGCGCTCAGCCTCGCTGAAGGTTTTCATCTGGTCAACTGCAAAATCTGTGACGAAGCCTCCTAGCACACTCGCAAGCCAGAAGTCTACTGCCCTCATGAAAGGATTATCCAGGTTCTCCATGGTCTGAATCAGCTTTGGTGTCCAGAAAATGTCTCTTTTCTTTTTGAATATGCCTGTATCAGTTAGCTTTGCTAACCAGTCATAAAGATCATTTCCAAAGGTCGAAAAAAATATTGCATGGATGTCTGTAATGATATGTTTTTGTAACCAGGCCTCTATGTTCAGTTTAGGGCTCCTATTCTCTCGTTCAACAAAATCTTTCAGGTTAGACCAAACCCACTCATTGAGTTCATCTCTAGTAGGGCGCCACCAGAACATCAGTGCTCAGTTTGTTCAAAACCGGCAATGGATCCATTTGTTGGATATCATGGGTAGACCCGGGTTTACTATAATCAACCAAAAACACCCCTAGCTCACTGGCCCTTTTGGCAACAGACCGCAAAGCGGCCTGAAGTCTCACCCGAAGAGATTCTAATGGGTTGGCCAAGGACTCGAGCGTCTTGGACCAGGTTCTGTGGCGTCTTTTCTTACGACTCACAGCTCTTCTAGCTGCGAGGTCTCTTTCTCTGCATGTCACGCGACTCCTCTGCTCGTGTCGCACAATCTCCTCGTCTCGCAGCTCTCTAGCCACGAGATATCCCTTCTAATGTCATGTGGTCCCTTTCCACGTCGCACACTTTCACTAACTCGCGATGACTGCAGCCCTATCTCATCGCCGCTCACCAGTTGATACGTAACTTCCTCCCAATGCTAATCCCTTAACCTACGGTATTGCGCACCATAGCTCCTCTGCCGGTGCGGTATCGCCTTCTTGCGATAACCTACTCCCGCGGCTCAGCGCACTTAGCATGGTTCGTGTCGACTTGCAAGGCTCAATGTGACAAGCTGTTTAATACTGCGACTAGTGACTGTTTCACGCAAAGCATAAATGAACCCACATACAACATGCCAAAGAATTTAACTTATGTTTATCCTTCTATATTGCTGTAAACTAATTAACACAATCATTCATTAAACTGTAAACAAAGTTCATGAAATAACTGGTGAATGCACAAGTAAACATAACACATAAGTCTTTCACATAACACTCAATTTTAACATGGTTCACCTCCAGGATGGAATTTACGTCCACATAACTGTGTTTTTATTATAGCTCAGGGGAAGGTAAAACATAGTTCTGCTGCACCGCATATGCAGCTCAAGATATTCTCTCTTAGATCTCTTTTCTTCTCTATATTGCACTCCTACAATATACTCTTCCCTCTCTGTCGATCCCTGCAGATTGTTACATGCATGCTCTATAAGCCAGCTACTAGTTACAGTAAGATTGCTACCACCAATAATAGAACCATAGCTTGGATTTTTCAATAGTCTATGTTACTTCTATTATCTATATCATCCAACAACTGTCTAACTGTCTAACCGACCAACCAACCAACCCACCCAACCAACCAACCCTCTTACAATACAAAATATATCCCTTTATAGGCAGCCCGAAGGTCTTGCCATTACAACATTGTGGGCCTGTCCCAACAGTAACCCAAACCCTAATTAGTGACAGTCGATGTATTTGTACTTGAGGTAGCCACTTTCCGTCACATCACAGCTCTCTGCATTCTTCCATGCTTCCCGGCACTGATCATGGGTACTGTGCACCGCTTCGCTTTTCTGTCCTTCATCTTCAATGCTTCAGCCTCGTTGCTCCTTTTCCTTTATGAGGGTTGCTGAGCCCTCCTGTCTTCACCACTACCTTTAATGTAGTGGGTGAGCTCTCTCTTCTCGGCCGCTCCGGTACAGTTGTCTTCCTTGACTTCTCTGTCTTCTTCGTTGTGGTTTTCGACTCTACTCTGTAGCTAGAAACGTGCTACGGTGTTGTAGCTCTATCTTGTCTCCTCTCCGCCAAAACTGTCTGTCCTCTAAACTTGAATCTTCTTCTATAGTTGCGGGACCCTGCTCCAACACAGCCTCATGAGATCCATTGGAGAGAAACCAAAAGGATCCTTAACTTTGTTCAAGGAACAAGGACTCATGGGATCTTCTACAAAGCTAACTCTGATCTTGATTTGATTGGGTTTACTGACAGTGATTGGGTAGGTGATAGCACAAATCGAAAGTCAACATCAGGATATGTGTTCATGCTTGTAGAAGGGCCAATTAGCTGGTCAAGCAAGAAACATAGTGCCATTACACTATGATCTACAAAAGCAGAGTACATAGGAGTTGTAAATGCAGCAACTCAATGTTTATGGTTGCAGGGGTTACTTGGAGAGTGTGGCTTCGAATAAGAATACTCAACTACTATATACTATGATAATTAGAGTACCATTCGAATCTGCAATGATCTAGTTCAGAAGTAGAGAACCAAACACATTGAGATCCATATGCACTACATCAGACAACTTGTGCATGATGGCACCATTCACCTACTCTTATGTTCATCTTCAGAACAAGTAGCAGATATCTTCCCCAAATCTTTTTGTGAGAAGACATTCAGCAATCTCAAATCACTACTAGGGATTGTTGATCATGCTGTGAAGCATGAGTGAGGACAATATTTCCAAATTTTGTTTTACAGTCCATGTTTAAGGGAGGATTTTTCCCACTGGGTTTTTGCCTCTTTCCTTGGTTAAATGGACATGCAGTATGTAAAGGGTGACTAAGCCTTGTTTCTAGGCCCTATAATTTTCTGATATTTTACTCATAAGTCAGGCTTAAGGGGGGGTGTTAGAATAATCAACCCATAGTTAGCTACCTTAGACATTAATTAATCCAATTTTTGTCTTATTTGCCTAGTTTCCATATTCCACCTTATGCAAGTTGTCCTCCACACATCCATAGTGGTCAAAATTGCTAAATTTGAGTCATGGAGCACTTGGGAAACCTCTTGGAATCAAATCTGCTTTATTCTTGGCCTCCCGAGCACATGTCTGCTTTTTCTGCTTTTTTTGAGTTTTAAGGCAATTGGGAAAGTTTGACTAGGTGAAGTTAACTTGTTTTTTGTCCTCAACATCCTCCACTCTTTTCTCCTATGAAAAGCATGTATGAGTTGTCCTTCCACCACCTATTAGCTTGCCTAATCAATTTTGCTAATTCGTGAGCTCCTAGACAGATTTGGAAAGTGATTTATGCACCTATGGGGGAGTTGCTTAGATTTAGTAAGCCCGCTTTTGACTAAATTCGAATGGAATCCTTATTCATTGGAATATCTCATGTAATTATTTATTGTGGAATCCTATGACTTCACAGGGTTGGCTATTGTACACTTATTCAATACAGATTAGTGTTCAGCTCCATATTCAGTCTCTTTTGTGAGTAATTTGCATGTGTAATTGGCAATTGTTGTGAGTGTAATTGTTCTAACACCTGGGTTCAATTTCCACAAAATGGCCTACCATGGTGTATTTTAAACCCTTTCACCATATAACGGTCCATTGTGAGTGCTTCATGCTCCCTAGATATCCTAAAGGGCGCCTTCATGGTATTTCTAATAGGGTCATTTTCCAAAATCTCTAGTAACCCAAAACTATTTCAAAATATGGTTCAAACAGCTGGCTCCACAAGGGATGTTATCCTCCCAGTGAGGTAGCAAAGAACCCCATAGACCAGTATCTGAATCCATTGACAACCCCAGTCTTCTATTTTATTTATCTATCTGAAAATAAATAAACTCTGATAAATGGTTACCTTCTAGATCTTAGGGCCTTCTCCGTGGGCTTCAAATATTTCTGGCTCACCATCAGTGCTTGTTGAAAGCAACAATATTTACACTATGATACATGGTATTCTCCCCCCTTACTCGAAATAATGTTTCAGGAACCTCCCATTCATTGCCCCCCCCTCATACTGTGACCCATTTTGATATTGTAGTATAAAAGCATTATTTCCCCTATGTGCTGCAATGATGTATGGGCCTACACATAAATGATCAAATTTACAATTTTTACCTTGTCTTCATGTGGGGCATCCCATTTTAATACCAAGTCATCAATCTGAAAAATGTCTTCCTTTGTTTTCCTATCAAAGGTATTTTTCATCTTCTCTTGATGTATCTGTACCTTATCATATGGCTTATTCCTTAGTTCATTTAGTTCAATAATTTGGTTTATTCTCCTTTGTGTATGATTTGGTTCATCTTGTTGGTCCTGCAACAATTTCATAACTAGCACCCCCAGAGATGCTAGAAAAATCACTTCGGTTACGTACACCAGTTGGAATGGTGACATCCCAATAGCCCTCTTTGTGCTGATTCTGTCAGTCCATAAAAGCATGTTTCAGCTTTGTGTGCCAAGCTCTTTTATTCTCTTCTAACAGATTCTTAATTATCCTCACCAGGAATTTGTTAGAAGACTCTGCCATCCTGTTGCGCTGTGGATAATAGGTAGTAGAATGATTTAGACTTATGTGGTACTTATGACAGAAATTAATCATATTCTTAGACTTAAAAGAAGGTGCATTATCTATACAATCCTTATGGGACAACCATATCTTGCTAAAATATTGTTCTCCTATTGGGTGTCACTTCAATCCATTTTGTAAAATAATCAGTTGTTGTTAAAATCCACTTATTCTGCCCCAAATAATTAGGGTTTATTTCCCCAATGAAATCCAACCCCCATTACTAGAAAGGTGCTTCCACTGGTATGGGGTTGACAGGGAGTGAAACCACTTTCCTTATTCCATCAAAATATTGGCATTGATGGCATATGGTGGTTTCTTTATACACATCTAAAAACAATGAAGGTCAATAAAATATTTCTCTCATAATCTTATTTCCAGTGACCTTCCAAGAGTGATGTCCCCCACAGTCCCCTTCATGAAACTCCTTTTCTATAAGCTAAGCTTCATTTTCTAGGAGACAATTCAGCAATATAGCACGTGGATCTTTCCAATATAGGTGTTGATCTATGACACAGAATTTCACAGCCTTCAACTTCACATATATGGCTCTTGTTTTTCTTAACCCTACAGGGGGTTGTAAATTCTGCAACAAATAAACAATATCAGCATACCAAGGAAAGATAGAAAAATTAGGTGTTACCTGCACATCCACTTCTAACTGATTTGATTGACTAGCTAGGAAATTCAGCTGCAGGGAATCACAATGAGAATCAGTCATCATTTTATCCAATCCTTGTCCTTTAATCAACTTTGTGTGTTTTATTTCTATGTCATATTCCATAAAGACTACAATCCATTTGGCTCTTCTCCCTTTCGAATCTGGTTGTGTAAGTATGCTCTTCACCACACTACTAGGAACATAGGCAATTATATGCAAGTGGAGAATGTAAATCCTGAAATATTTTAAGGCCTTAACCAAAGCAAACTATTGTTTTTCCATTATATCATATTTTAGTTCTCCATCCCTTTATAATCTTACTGAAAAAGGTTATATGTTGTTCCTCACCTTGATCATTCTTCTGTAACAAAATCGCTCCTATAGTGTGTTCTGAAGCATATGAGAATACTAAAAATTCTTTATTAAAATCCGGACTCACTAGCACAGGGGATTCTGAAATGGCCTGGTTTATATCATTGAAAGGCTTCTTGCCTCCACTACCCACTTTACTTCATGATCTTTCCTCAACATTAGGGTTATGTTCATCAGGATCTCAGCAAAGATGGGAATGAATATCCTTAATAAATTTACTTGTCCAATGAAAGACTATGCTTCCTTCTTGCTTGTCGGCTCGTCTACTTTCAGAACGACACTCACTCTTTCTAGATCAATCCTTATACCTTCTTTGGAGATGATGTGCCCCAAAAATTTTCCCTCTTCCAGAGAAAAATTTGACTTCCTTGGATTTAATGAAATGCCATATTTTCTACATTTGAGGAAGACCCTTCCTAGATGTCTAATATGCTCCTTATAAGACCTAGAATACACAGTAATATCATCCATGTAAATCACCACAAACATGTCTCTTTCATATGCAAAATAAATATCCATGGCATTTTGGAATCAACTCGAAGGGAATCTTTGCATACATGAAGGTGACCCAAGGTGTGGTGAAAGTAGTTTTCTCTTGATATTTAGGTAGTACCTTTATCTGATTGTAACCTGGAAACCCATCCATAGTAGAAATTCTTTCTGAACCTACCACTTTCTGCAAGATCTGGTCCATCTTTGGTAAAGGGTATTTTTCCTCCAAGGAGACTCTATTCAAATTTATGAAATCCACACATAGTCTTATTTCTCCATTTTTGTTCCTAACGGGCACCAATTTGTCGACCCATTTTGAAAATCTCAGAGTTACAATTATTTTTGGATCAAACAATTTTTTGATATCCTTCTCAACAATAGGTAACAACATTAGGTTGATCCTTCTGAGCTTCTTCCTGAAATGTTTCTCACCAAGATTTATTGGAATAGTATGATGTATGATGGAAGTGTCATACTCTTTGAGGCCATCATAACTCCATGCAAACACATCTGTGTATTTCTTCATCAGTTTGACATAGTCATCTTTTTCTTTTGCGGGCAATTTCTTGGATAACCTTACAATTTTGGGATTTTCCTCAGTACCAATATTCTTGTCTTCAACAACGTCTTCAGTAGGTTTGACCTTAGGATCCCTGGCAACATCGTTTTGGTCAAACAATTTTTCTAAGGGAATCAAACCTATGGGGATGTGATTACTCTTCAATTGGACTATATCCCTCCCCCCTAATAAGCTTTTCAACTTTTGTGTTTCGTTAATCTCTTCTTCATTTCCATCAACATCCAAGAGATGTTTTGATTTGGCCTCTTCACCGTCTATATGTCTATTCACAAATTCACCAAAAAACTCTAAAAACCTTTTGATTTGCATGTCATCTTCGAAAACCTACCAATATTTGGTATTGTCGGGTATGGAACGTCTGCTCATAATGTCAACCTTGTATTTTCTTTTACATGTTGTAGGGGTTTCAAAATTCCTAGCTACAGTTGCCAGCGAATCTGCCACTGTATTCTCATATCTCGGGATCACTTGGACACTGTGCTCATTGAAATAATTCCCAAACATATCCCATACCTCATTTATGTAGGCTCCCATTCTGAGATGCTTAGTCTAATAATTGGCATTCACCTGATTTATCACGAGCTCTAAATCTCCAAAAATCTGTACTCTTTTAGCTCCCAAGTCCTTCAAAGCATGCAAACCAAGTAACAAGGCCTCATATTCCGCTACATTGTTAGTACATTCAAAAACCAGATTGTAAGAATAAGCTCTAAAATCTCTGATGGGAGAGATTATATATACACCAGTGCTAACTCCCACTTTGGCCACAGATCCATCAAAATACATCTTCCACACTCCCTCTTTCTTCTTCTTCTTTTCCAAAGCTTCATGTTCGCATGGAAACCTTTGAATCACAAGGATACACATCATAGAAAAATATAAATGACCCCATGTCTGCAATGACATCATACACATGATGAATTTTTGGTTGATCTTGGCTGCTTACAACATAAGGTGATGTTTTTTTGCTGTACATCATGTTGTTTTTGTTTCTAACAAGAATCGTAGCATAAGACATATCTCTTTGCAAACTCCCCTTCAACTTTGAGGTCCAAGATCTTGATAGCAAAATACCAAATTTGGGGGGAATATTAGCCACAACAACATCCATGAACACAGTTTTGGACAACAACTTATTCAAATACATTACCATGTCCTTAATCAAACCCATACATTTAACCCTTTTAGAATCAAATGAATACAGATGTTTATAAGGCCTTGTATTCTCCAACCCCAAAATTTCTACCACTCCCTTAGGCATTAGATTATGTGAGGCACCTGAATATAGCATAGCATTATGCAATACCATGTCATGCACATTTAAACTCATATAAAAAGGTGGTACCTCTTTGTCTTCACTATCCAAACTATCAATATTAGACCCCAAAATAATAGTAGGGTTTCCATTTGTCAGTTCCAACATATTTGGGTGTGTTTCTCCCTGGTTACTGATCATTTTTGTAATCGTGTTTCTGTATTCCTGATTTCTAAGTAACTCATTAAAAGGAATGTAGATCTTCAGCTTGGAAATCTCACTTTGTAGATTAAACATGGTAGACATTTTATTTACATCCATAGGTGTTGTTTGTTTTGGTTCTTTTATTTTTTGAGTTCCATCTTCAACTTCCTTGGGAACAACAGGTTCTTTCAGTTTTTGATATCTCTTTTCTCTATTCATCTGACTGCTGGAAGGATGATTTGGATTTAGTCTTCCTTTATTTATGAAAACATCTCTACCCGTCAATTTTATTTTTCTAACATCGTTTATGGCATGCATATACCCCTTATGATATTGTTCCAACTCCTCCTTTAAATTATTGTCATCCTCCAGTGCAAACATATTGTGTTCCTCTTCAGTCAAATAGATTTTAGAATCCAGATCACCAAAATGATGATTATGGTCTTCAGTAGACTCCGCATCATCATTATCATCCATATAATTTTCAGGGAATGGTGGTCTTATTGGTTGTTCTTCTTGGTTCCTTGGATTCCTCATGTCTCTTTGTCTATTCCGTGGGGGTGGGGGAGGAATGTCCCTTCTAAAATTGGGGTTTTTGATATGGGGTTCATTATGTTCCTGATTTGCTGGCCTAGCCTCCATAGTTAGCCTATCCATTAAATTTTCCATGGCTTTCAGCATCATTTCAAACTTTACATCGTTAAGTGAAGAAACAGTGGAAGCGGAGGGAAGTTCTTCTCTACCTTTCCTCCTATCGACATCTTCCCTTTTATTTATCTTCCCACATTCCATCATGTTGGCTTCTACTTCTAATGCATCTATAAACATAGCAGGGAGAGTAGTCGACTTCCTTCCTCTTAACAACAAAGAAAAATCATTATCAAAGTCCTTGGCATAATGGAGTTTAGTAGTACCGGGTTAATGCTTGATATCATTAGGTATTGAATTATAGATTCTCATGAACCTACTGGAGAACTCATGGACTGACTCAAAAACTCCCTTCTTGAGTTTATTGTACTGGGATAGGACTTGTAATAGACTCTGCTTCTCATCCCATCTTTCCATAAATATTGTTTGAAAACCCGTAAAGTTTGGGATAGACCTAGCAGGTAGATCTTTATACCATTTATTGGCCTCCCTAGACAAAATTTGTGCAAATAGTCTCATCTTAACATCCTCATGATCTAATTCCTCTAGGTCGATAAAATCATAAAACTTCCCTACATGATATCTTGCAGATACATTCCCTTCTCCATCATACAGTGTGATTCTTTGTGCATAGTTCAAAGGAAGGTCATGCAGTGCTGTAGGTAAAGCTAATGGAGCGAACCTAACTGCCACCATTGGTATAAGTAGGTTAGGAGTGGCTGGTGCAGGATGAACAGCTAGAGGGTTTATAAAAGGTTGGGAGCTAGGAAATTGAAATTTCTAAATAGTAGGGGCGTTTTTCATAGCTTTTGCTGAGGTTTCAAGGTTTAACCACAAAGCGTCAAGAAGATATGATTCCGATCTACTAGGTTTAGTCTCAACTTCCTTTAGGTCAGACTCAGACTTTGATTTTGATAGTAATTTTTCAACACTAGTTTCCCATTCGGATTCTGGTATATTATGCAATCTTGAGATGATGATGTATCAAACTAAGGAATATTCACTTTTTCTTTATTTCTACTTCTAAGTATTCTTTCTGGATTTTCCACACTGTGAAAAGTTTCAGTATTAGGATTACCTCTCGTATGTACTCTCTTGAAATCTAGGATGTCTCACATAATACTACTCAAAATGAACATGGAGTTACCAGTGAAATGTACAACCTTCTTGTGAATGTAGAAACTTTTGTTTTCACACAAAAATCTCCTTCTTGAAAATTTCAATCCTTGTCGTTCTTCCCAGGGTTGATATACACTTTCGTCCCCTGCAACGGCACCAATTGGTTAGCACTGAAAATTCACCAAAGGTTGTGAAGGATCGTTCCCAGGTAATAGTAGAACCACTTTAGGAAAGGGAGATATATTCTCCAATTCCAGAGAGGGATCTCTCACAAATGTAAAATACGACCAATTATATGGTCACAAATTGGAAATCAAATTTGTTGGTGGTTGGTAGATGAAACAAAGATACATTAGGCGATGGAGTCAAGATATCAAGGATATAGGAGGATCTGCACAGGAAAATGATCACAGGAGTGATATAGTGCCTCGATTATTGTCGTTATATTTAGGGTTTAGTGATATAAGCAGAAAGATGACAGTCCACTAGCATAGAGCACCACAGGGATGAATTCCACACTGGATTTGGGAGAAATATTTGGTGAATACCAGAGGCAATGGTAGGAGCATATGATTATGAATTCCCATCCATTATACACTAAGTGTACGATATGAAGAACAAAACAATGTAAAATATAACAAGGAGAACATGCACATGAAAGGAAAGATAGTTATAGACTACAATTGAGAGACACACAAGAATTCCTGTAAATGCATATATCCAACATATAGCTCTGAAACTTGTATTAATTAAAAATAAAGTGCAACAGTATCATAAGTTAAAAAACAACCAACTCTTTCTCCTTCTACAAGGAGGTATATTTATAATGTCTCCAACCTCCTAGACTGACATTCGAACCAAAATTTGTTACAACTAAAGAACAACTCCTAAGAAACTCAAACATGGCATATACAACATGATTTACATAAGAGAGAAATAATTACACACTATTTAAAAAATATCCTATAATCCTTTTCCTACGTATCTCAGGTAATGATAGATGTGAAAAATATGAGAGAGATGACTGCTAATAGGCATTTCTCTGAGGAAAAACCCTTTGTGCTGCATTCCTAGCTAGCTTTGAGGCCATGTACTAAATTGTTTTGATCCATACAATTGAATTGACTTCCACAAATCAGGACCACGCAAAACAATGACAACCATGTCATGTGCTAATGCTTTGAGCATTGTATTCTCTATGTATGACAAATTTGGCACTGTAATGCAAGTGGCCTTAAAATCAGCTAATAATTCAAATTCCCCAGCCATTTTGTCAAACACAATGGGGCCCGACAGGACATGCTACATATCCCCAAACTTGTTGAGGTCATCCCTACAAAGGATTAACCTCTCCAGATACTCTTCCTGAGTCAACAAGGGTCCCTTTTCTTCCCAAAAGAAATAAATCCCCCTACTTACCAATGGTTTAAATAAATTGATCACCTCTTCGATTTTGTGATCTATAATATCAATCTTGGACTGTACCATGTCTAGCATCCTATGTTTTCTGGACACCTTTCTGGCTTTGGAAATGACAGCAAATTTGTTTGGGACATCATACCTGCTGGTCTATTCTTTCGATAATTTGCTTAAAAAATTGATAGAATTCTGAGTTATCTCCACAGATCTCTTGTGCAATTCTCCCTTTACTTTTGTAACATTTTTCTTGGCTACTTCCAAGGTGTCTTCTTGATCAATGATGAAATTTAGATAAGGTATAAACTTTTCAGATTCTGAGATGATTTTATCCCAAATCATATGCTAGCATCCTTGCAAGGCCATTTGGCCAATCACTTTCTTTCTTAACTTGGCATCTTGTTCTAGAAATTCCTAACATCTTTATGTTAACTTCCTATTTTCTTCTTCTTTCTTCGAAGCCATATATTCCAAAATCTTATTCTACTACTTTAACCCAGTAAGCTCCACATCCCTTAGTTTTACATGTGACATAGCATTAGACAAAGAGGTGGTTTCTGTCTCCATACTAGGCAAAGTGGCTGGAATTTCCATTACTTCTCCTTTCTCTTGTAGCTCCTTTTCCTTGGCTGATAGCTTAAGCTTTAAATCCTCTTCTCTTTCCTTTAGAAACTTAGCTTCTTTCTCCTCAAGTATCAAAATTTTGGCCTTGCAATTAGTCAGCTCGGTATTTGAAGCCTCTTTTTCCTTTTCAAATTCAGTCAACTCAGCTACTTGAATGAGCTGGGTAGAAGGGATTTTGAATTTCTTCTTGAGAACCTGAATTTATCTTTCTTTCTCTTCTAGCAACTTCTGAGCCAATGCTTCTTTATCTTCCTGGCCATCCACCTTTAATGATTCATCTTGCAACCTTTGAAATTGGACCTTCAGAGCCTCCTTTTCAACTCTTACTTTCCTCAATATATCTTAAGTCTTAGTCTTACTAGACTCCAGCTTAGCCATCTTGTATTCAGTATATCCCCAGTTTGTCTGTTGAGGTTTATGATATCAGGAGTAGGAACCTGCCCTAGGTTCACCCTGACCTCTAACACTTTATTTCCCATTGACATGGCCAGGATCAAGTTGTCTGTAGTATGCTCCCTCAGAGTCTTCAATGCTACGCCAGGCCCAGGTAACTACCTTATTTCCTCATATAACCTCATTGTCTCATCGAAGGTTTTATCAGCCGTCTCTCAGTATCTGTTTAGTAATTCTTCTTTAGAATCATATTTTCTTGGGTTTTTCCCATCAAATACATACTCCTGCATTTCTAACCCATATTTTATGGTTTCTTCTTGTTTCTACTTTCCCTTTTCGCTTCTCATCCTAATCGCCTCTTATACCCCTTGTTGTTACCTGCACTATATACTATTCTAGTTCCATTTTATGCTTTTTGGGTGTGCTCGTTGTGTCTATATCATCAGTATCCATAGGCTCTGCATGGTCCCTCTTCTTAGTATTCTCTGAAAAACTCAATAGTGACGAGAAATATCCATCCATAAAGACTATGTGTTGACGGGCCGAATTGGCACAATAGTCAACTAAGAGAAAACCCGATCCAAAAGCTTTCAAAGCTGCTCTCAGTCATTAGGTAGCTATCTCTGATGGGATTAAGGCCCCGTTGCCTTCCCTAAATTACTCCCAGCTACAGGAGGAAGACTCAAAGGAAAAATGAAGTTAATGTTTGTTAACTAAATCTATACTACACCTACGAATATACAAAGAAACCTATTGAAGATAATTACTAAGTTAGTTGATATTTTACACAACTGATAATTCAAAATTACTCTAGTTAAACCAATTAACCTATGAGTGCAAGAATCAAATGTTAAGAGAATATTAACAAATTCAAACCAATTACATAAATTACACTATAGACACATGTACATTCATAACAAGACTGAAAGGTAACTTGGCAGAGTTTAAGTGTAAAAATCTGATTGAATATAGTTCCTATAAATTAAATAAAAAACCACCACTTATATATCCTACGTATCCTATCCTGATCAGGAGCATGATATTATTTAACCCTGGAATCAACTTGTAAATAATGAGAATGTGCGAAGAATCCTGAAGAAATACAGAAGAAATTCTGAGATTTAAACAAGACAACACACAGAACAAGTATACCACATACATATAACGATAATATCAAATTTACTATATGACATGAATCGCAAGTTAAACCAGCATAAATCAGCAGTTAAACATGATGCATTTGCACATTTCTTTAAAGAAAGATAACAAAACATAAAGACTGTGAAAATAAATAACAAGATCATACAATACTATAAATACATTTCCATAGTAAAAATACTGCAAACATATTTATAAATATCACCAGTCAAAAGATGTTGCAACTGCTAACAAAAAATTGTCTTTAGCTACAGGAAAATGGTAAAGGGATCCTGTTCTTCCCTTTTCCAAACCATTGACCCCCTTCTAGTAAAACCATGTCCCCCTAAATACATTCAATCTCATCTAGAGATAGTTCTAGAAAACAGGAAACTACATCATCGTAGTCTTAACCAATTTCATTCAAAAATAGTAAAATGACAAATGAAATTGTCATTTTCTATATACGTTGTGATATCCCAAAATTGAAAAGATTCGGCTTATAGTGCTAAATAATAGAATGATAAAGACACTAGTAATTGAGTGACACCTGGGAGACAACATGTCCATAATTGAAAATGATTTCGACTAGTTCATTTATAATTCCCCGGAGATCATCTTGAAAACGAGCGATCACCAAAATCCAGGAACAGCGCATCTGGAAAACCAAGAAAATCATCTGCAAAATCGCACAGTAGGAATTAGTACAAACACTAGGGTAGATAAACTAAATGTCATAATCCACCAACTAACTTAAAAGAATACTTGGAAAACAAAAATCACTTCATTATCATTTGCTGCTTTTACTAACAAACTTCAAACCTGAAATACTTTTAGACATATGTACAGAAGTGAGTATCCCCAAAATACTATGATTTAATAGGAGTATTAAAAACCTGTATATTCACACCAGTCACCGGATTTTGTTAAAATGGAACCTGTGAGTGACCTTTAAGCTGCATCAAAGTAACCTGAGCGTTTAGCTCACATACTTTTTCCTCATTTTTACGATTCTCATGTTGCAGTCTCATAACTCTCCGAATTAACTTGTTCTTGTGTCTCTTCAGATGCAAGATGCATTTATCAGCTGAATCGGATCTCTCCTGCAACTTCACATTTTCAGCTTTCACAGCATCACTACGTGCCCCCATCTCCGTTATTTATGCCTCCATTCCACGTATCTTGTCAAGTAGACAATTCACTAACAGTGGGTGAATTGCTTCACCAATTCGATAAGGAGCAGGTAAATTTGCTTCAATAGATTTTCCCCTAATTGGAGGATCGAGCACAGAGTCAATTTGGGGATTCTTATCAGAGATATGAGGACTTTTCTCTGCATGGTGAATGATAGGCTCGTAATCCAAATTAGGGCCACCATGCGAGATAGGTATATTCTCCTCATCATCTAACACGACTGTTTCAATGTCTTTGTCATTCTTCATAGGGGACTTAACAACATTGACTTTGGACACCATGCTTCTAGTAAATCTGCCGGTAACCTTAACATTCGGCTTCTTGCTCATCTGTTTGCAGGGTTTGTCATTACGACTCGACATTACTGGGGAAAGGTTTAAATATTTCCTCCTACGCTTAGAACGCATGGGAGAATAGGGACTTGACACAAGAGGGGGAGCGAGATCTTCGTGGACACCAGGGTTTGCACAATCATTAGGGTTTGGCATAGGCTCATGTACAGGTGAAGTCGGGAATTCACAAGGATGATGATGCCTTGCACACTCCTCTGCACAATCGAATTGACAATGGTAAAATGCCATAAAACCATTCTGCTCAAGAAAATTGTCCCATGACTGATTTTGTTTAGACAGCTCCCTCTCCACCAACATCCTAACAAGACCATGGTGAAAGAGACTCTGGTTGATATTCTTAGGACCCTTTTTGATTGCCAAAGACATCTTGGCCATGCTTTGAACTAAATAATAGGGTAAATTGATAGGCAGACCAAGAAAAATAGTTATCAATATAAGGTGATAAACATATGCAGAGGAAAGACGGCCCTCACAAGTCACATACCTGTGAATGACATCCAAAACCGGTCTCCATTCTTTTTTGAAATATTTGCGTGACACGTCTTGGCAAGGGTTCTTTAACATCTACCTCCATTCATTAGCTTTCATCTGCTTGGATTTGAACCAACGTTCACCTATTAACGGTAGGCCCGTGGCTGAGGAGACTGAGCGCTCATCAACTCTGAACTGAAGGTCAACCACCGTAACTCTAGCATCAACCAGCGAGAGGGAAAATAACCTAGTAACTTCAGGGTTCGAGTCTGTGAACATACGGAAAAATGGAAGCCACCCAACTGCTTCTACCTTGGCTAGGAGCTCTGGGTTCCCATCAAGAAGTTTCATGTCATTAGGTTCAACCCTAAAAATGAGGGCCATTGCTGTGTGTGCGAATGCACGCAGTTGCACGCAGAGGAGATACAACAAATCGCAACAAGACAGAACGCTAGAGAGCGAACATTTGGGATGCAAACCAAGCAAAAACCACAAACAATGAAGCCCGAATCTTTCATAAACAAAATGTGACATGAGTAAACTCAGACAAGAACCCTGTAAGCTCGGCATGAGCGAACAGGAATGATTACACAGAGAGATCATCACAAAAATGGAAAGAGGCGACGAAGACTCCAGAACAACCTCACCTTGTCATGATTTATTTGGCTCGATCGTAATAAAAGACACAATGCATAGAGCACAGGTGTTCAACAAGAAGGAATACACGACGCTGAGCTCGTACTGCAATTAAATGTCATTACAGAGTTATGTATGAGTATAATGATGACATATCAGCCTTCAATCGAGTGCATCGGCTTTGGGAATGGTGATGCGAATTACACCAACCATAAGGAATGAACCTTGGGCGCTGAAACATGAACCTTACCATATGATAATTTCAAACTTCGGAAATGGTGAACATGCTACGTGAAGCATATGACATAACCCATTATATCAACCCCAATCATTAAGTGCAAAATATAAGTTACGCATGGAGAACATTGCAAAGATCGAAACCAAATACTTATGGTAGGATCAAGCATAATTCGAAGATTAGAGGACGGGCTTTGTATAAGGCACTTCTGCATGAAATATTTAGCCTTTCATACTCCATGACCTTGTCAAATTTGCAATTGAAATACAAATAAAACATACCAATTAATAAATGTTCAAACAAGGCTTATGGAGAGAGGCATATAAACCCAAATATTATCCCCTAATTCCAAGACACAAATCCATTAAAAATAATGATTTTGATATAACAACCCTTTGCCAAATAACCATAGTTTCCAATGTCATAAAAAAAATCGAATTTCACCTTTTCAGTAGCTCCCGATTCTGTAAGTTGACACGAGAAATTCAAATATTTCATCAAGAAAAATTTCATTTTGCTTGATGAAATTTGTTTTTTAAGGCTGTTGAGTAGGGGCACAACAGATGGCGAATGACTGGCCAGAACAGTTATCTCTATTTTCTTGACCTGAAATCATGCAATAAAAAGAAAATTAGATCCCCATGCATACTATTGTATAGAAATCAACATTTTCATCTCAAACAGCTCGAGGGATTTCACATTTCCAAAAATTACCAGAAAATTATACTTTTAATTATTTATTTAATAAAAATCAGTTCTCTCACAAAAATCAGTCCAAACAAATTAAGGCAGTAAGTTATTTGGTTTTGAAGAATGAAGTCTCAATACCACAAGCATGGCCCTGCTGCCAGTATGCATCCATAGCCTCAACAGGGTTGCTTCAAAACCCAAAGAATGCCAGTATCCCATCTACTAGTTATAGATAGACAATTATGATTAGGTTGAAATATTACTATTGTTTTCTCTCTTTTTTTTCTTTTTCTTTTTCTTTTTGTATTGAACATACCTGAAGGCCACGGCTCTGGCTTGGTAACCAGCTAGTAACCATGTCAGTCACCAATCTGCATTACAATAAATAAACCGGCTCGTAATGAGACCTTTTATCCCTTGGTGTTTTACCTGAGGGCCACTTCCCGGCTTGGTGACCGGAAGTGACAATGTTACTGAACGCAAATCTATGATCCTGAAAATACTGGCTCGTGATGAGACCCTCTGTCCTTCAGATTATGTCAAAACTTAATTGTTTTGTATTCAAATCAAACCATGGCCAGATTGTCGTTATATTTAATCTCCAATGAGATTGTCTTAGCAAATGAAAAGGCAAGATAATTCTCTTCATGAGAGGGAGTGGCGTAAAAGACTTAAATAGATAACCTTGGCAAATACTGCCCTAATCCTTTTGGAAAAATCTTTGCCGAGACTCATCTTATTATTTTATATTTACATGATTTAAGAATGTCTGCTAAAATTTGGAAAGATGAAAAACCGTTCACTGTTCAAGACGTAAAACAGTATGACAACATTCAGGATAAAAAGACCATGATGCATGATTCGTAGGTAAACCACAAGATTCGGTGAAAAGCCATCAATCCGAGATTAATTGAACGGATCACTCTTATAAATTATGCAAATAAAACAGCAAATAGATGTGAGGGGATATTCAAAGCAAACAAATAAAATAAACACACTAAAAAGTTCCAGAAACCGAGAAAACCACACAAGGTATGTACAGGATAATCCCTTGATGGGGATTAGTAGAAATATTTTTTGATGAGGTGGCCATTTACCGGAAGGTTCTCGATGTCTCCCTCTAGTGTCTGCAACCTGAATGTGCTGGGACCAAGTTTTTCTATAATGATAAATGGTCCCAGCCACAGGCATTGGAACTTAGTATCTTTTCCTCTGTCTTCGTGCTCTTTGTCCCATTTCAGAACTAGGTCACCTACTTCCAAATCTCTACTAGATGATTTTCTATGATTGAACCAGCGTTTCATGGTTTTCTGATGTTGGTCAAATTTCTTTCTGGCTAACTCTCGTTCTTCCTCTAGTTTAAGCAGAGTATTAATCCGATGTTCCATGGCAGAACATGTTGTTTCCTGCACTGACTGGGAAAGCTGTAGAGAGGGTAAAAATAGACGGGGAGGCAAGATAGCTTCTTTACCATATACCAGGAAAAAAGGAGAATTACCTATGGCAGCCTTGGGAGTCACTCTGTCAGTTCACAGGGCATTTGATAAGGCATTGTGCCAATTTCTATGATGATTAACCACTGTGCGTTTTAGAATTTTGATTAAATTTTTATTGGAAGATTCAGCTAATCCGTTACCTTGAGGATAATAATTAACTGAATACTTTAATTTTATACCCTTTTCCAATGCATATTCTGTTAGTTTTACGAAAGAAAAATAGGTTGCATTGTCAAAAATCAAACCTAGTGACAATAAAAAAATCAAGGAATGATATCACCTGTTCTAAGTTAACCACTCGCAAGGGGATGGCTTCAACCCATCTAGTGAAATAGTCGGTGGCTGTCAGAATGTATTTTTTCTACTGTGAGGAAGCTGGTGTAATTGGACCAATAATGTCCAAACCCCATTGTTGAAATGGAACTTCAACAATAACAGGCTGGAGAGGTAATGCTGCTTTCTTAAGTATTCCTCCTGCTCTCTGACACTCCTGACATTTCCTAGCAAAGGCATATGCATATTTTAACAATGTAGGCCAATAATACCTAGCTTTGAGTACCTTATGCGCAGTGATTTCTCCACCAAAGTGTCCACCGGCTGGCCCTGCATGTAGTTGAGACAACATGCTATCAGCTTCATTTCTTTCTAAACAACGAAGGAGGACTCCTTCGAAATTCTTTTTGAACAGAATGTTATCAATCGGCTAATAAGGGGCAGATCTTAATCTCAAATCCTTTTTGCTACGTGAGTCTAAGTGTTTAGGAGAATTTCCATGCAATAAAAAGAACTTAATGTCATGATACCAGGAATCAGAGGGGGGTGATATTGGAAAAACTTCCCTTTCAAACAGAGAATGTTCATCAATGAACTGCAAATCAGATTCAGACATGTCTGAAGATTCGGCTGCCAACTTACAAAGTCCCTGTCCTCTGACAATCTTCAAATCCTTGATTTCCAGTTCATACTCCTCAAAATGATGTAACCCAGTGAGCTCGTTTTTCATCCAGATCCTTTTGCACCAAAAGATTTCTGACTACGGAATATGGCACAATAACCTTGGTATGGGACTTCAGCAAATAAGGCTGAAAATGTTTTACTGATTTAAAAATAGAAAATGCTTGTTTGTCTACTTCTGGATAGTTGAGCTCTGTGCCGTTTCAATCGGAACTTGTGAAAGCAATGGGAGCTTCATTGTTTTCCTGATTTTTCTACGTTAAAACAACGACATATGAAGAGCCAGAAGCAAAAGTATACAAAATAAATGGTTTAGAGAAATCCGGGCTTGTTAAGGTAGGAGCTTCAGCAATAGCTTTTAATATATCGTGAAAGGACTGCTTTTCTTCAGCGGACCATTTAAAATCAGCATCTTTCTTGATCATTTTCTGAAGTGGTCTGACAATCTCAGTGAACCCAGGAATAAACCTCGAGACAAAATTTATTTTCCCTAGAAATGACTGCATAGTTTTCTTTGAGTGAGGCATAGAAATTTGTGATATGGCCTGGGTTCGGTCAGGGTCTATATTGATACCTTGCTTTGAGACTACAAAACCCAATAGCTTACCTTCTGTAACTGCAAAGATGGATTTCTTGGGATTCAGGGAGATCCCATATTTCCTACAACGCTAAAAAAACCTCCTAAGATGTGTTAGGTGATCAGCCCTATTTTTTGAAAAAACAGTTACATCATCAAGGTAAACAACAACAAATTGACCGATTAGGCCTCTAAATGTGATGTCCATTGCCCTTTGAAAAGTTGCTCCGGCATTAATCAAACGAAATGGAATTTTCCTGTAGGGATAAGTTCCCCAAGGGGTTCTGAAGGTTGTTTTCAACTGATCTACTTTGGATACTAACACTTGATTGTATCCTGAAAAGCCATCTAAAAGCGAGAACATCTCAGATCTAGAAACCTACTGTAAGATCTTTTCCATAGGGGCAACGGGATAATTATCTTTTTCTGAAACCTTGTTTAGATTTCAAAAATCAACACATAGTCTAATCTCACCTTTTTTCTTTCTAACTGGGACGATATTTTCCACCCATTGTGTATGCGGCACTGGAAAAATTATTCTAGTAGTGAGGAGTTTTTTAAGTTCTTTCTTAACAGCCGGTTCCAGGCTAGGGTGCATTTTCCTCAACTTCTGTTGGAAAGGTTTAGCCTGTTGTTTCATGGGGATGACATGTTGCATTATGTTTGGATCAAATTTCTTGAGATCGTCATATGTCCAAGCAAAAATGTCTTTAAACTCATTAAAGAGTCGTATAAGGGCTGCTTTCTCTTGGGGAGTGGACCTACTGCCCAGATTGACACATTGAGGATTATGTTCGGTACCTAAATTTATGATTTCAGATTGCATAGTAGAGCTGTTGATTTTACAGTTCCTTAAACCTTTAAACTTGTCCTTCAAATCATAGAATTTCTCAAGTTTAATTACAGATCTAGGGAGAGTACCGACCTGATCAAGAGATTCTTCAATTGAACAAGGTTTATGAATTACCGCAAAGTTGTACAAATCTTCATCATGAGTCATTTCGTCGATGACTGCATCTTTGAAGGTGTCTTTCATGGTCAAAAACTTGATTAATTACTCGTCATGGTAAAAAATCCTCCAATTGACAACATTATCAGGTATGGAAGGCCTGAAAAGCAATTCGACAGAGAAAGAATCAGCTAACATCCCTTCAGATGCAATTAACCTTGAAGCAACTTTAGCTAACAGATCTGCTTCCTGATTCAAATAACGAGGAATAGAATTTATGTTAAAAGCTTCAAATGATAATAACAAATTCCACACCTCTGTCTGGTAATTTCTTAAATGTCCAGCAATGCAATGTATAGTGTTGCGTACCTATCTAACGATAATTTCAGAGTCTCCTAATACTACCAAAGCTTTAGCTCCTAGATCAATTGCCTTTTTCATCCCTTGGATAAGGGATTCATATTCAGCAATATTATTGGTGCACTCAAATTCCAACCTGCAAGCAACAAAATACCTTTTTCCCTGGGGATCTATTAATAAGAAACCAGCTCCAGCCCCTTCCTTTGACTTAGATCTGTCGAAGTATAGAGACCAGAGACCATCATTCAGGTCTAAATGTGCAGTGTTTCGATCTAATATTTCCTCCGAAACTTGTGTGAAATGAAAAACTTCGGACTGCTGTTCTGGATCGTGGACTAATGATGTTTCATCCTCAAGGTTTCCAAAAAAGGAATCTACCATGTAATTTCCCACTATAGTATCAGTGAATAGCACTGGCTCATTTGAGTCATCCAGTTCAGTGACCGTGTGCTTCATATAACATTCTCGATCAATTCTGATTTTGTTTGGGTGACCATTTTGAGGAAGCCATAAGTGTGACCAGTCCGTTGCAAAATATCCCTTCAATTTTTGAGACCAATCTCTGCTGAGGAATAAGCCATATGCCTCAGGGATATCTGCAACAATTATGTCAATGATGAAATGAACCTGAGGGTTTGAGGATAACCTTATGAGTACTTCATTCAACTTCCCTATTACCTTTACGTTAGATTGGTCAATTTGCACAATGCTCGTATCACATGGTACGGGGACTCCATTAAGTTTTTCGCATACCGAATATGCCATGACATTTTTCGAGGCCCCTGAATCTATCATACAACTGTGTACTTTACGATTGCAGATTTCAAACGTAAACAGAAAAGGAGGAGTTGAGGAATCTGATTTCTTGCCTATGGACGAGGCATTAAATGAATATTTTGTTGGGTTGTCTTTGGTGCTAGCAGAACTATTTTGAGTGGAGGGAGTTTTTCCATTTTTACTTAGAGAAACCCCTTGCATCATCTTGTCTCGAATCATAGGCAATTTAAGGAGTTCGTAGATAGAAATGTTGGCCTTGATTTTCTTCAAATCCTCAACCAGATCATATTCTAACTCAAAAGAAGATGTAGACTTGGTGTTTGAAGGTTGGTTTTTTGTTTTGACAGTCACACTGTCATCGGTAGGTGTTGTGGAAGATTCCCCTGAGGACTGATTTTTCTTGCTCCTAGTATTATATTGATGCTAATTGACATTGACAAAAGCAACATCTTCATCGTCAGTCAATTCTGTGGTATCCTAGAAGTGACTGATAACTTGAGGAGGTTTTTCTTCATTATTATTATCTGTACCTTGGGTATCTTCAGAATTTTGTCCTGAAGATTGGGTTTCACTTTCAGCTGATGTTTCTAGGCCTAAGACTAATAATTTTAGGAATCTATTAATTTCATCTACATTATTAGCCTCAGAGGGTGGGGTCTTTTTAGCAGCTGTATTCTCAAACGGTCTTCTAAAAGGCTGTCTAGGTGGTTCTTTATTCGGAGTACTTTCAGAAGTACCTTTCTTTAAATCAATGATTTCATTGGACAACTTCTTTATGACTCTCTAGAGGCTGTCTAAATCTAGCGCCTCTTGACCTTTTTTCTCAGGATTGGTGATTTTGGAAGGACTTTCACTCTTTTTGCAAGAAGAAGACGCAGAATCCGTGTCTACCCCAGGGTTTGTCTTAATAGCAAACATGTCCTTTTCGACCTTGATGGCTTCATCAAAGGTTTTAGTGAGAGTGGGTTTGGCCGCTCTCCTGAAAAACATGGCCATCGACACAGGCAGGGATGAAGTATAGAATTCAATAGTGACATCTTCAGCTGGCCTTGAGGTGGCAGGGATTCTGTTCCTGAGAGTCAAGAACCGCTGGTTAAAATCTTTGACTTTTTCCTTGGTTTCCATACGAATCCTAGACAATTCTAACACCAACACAGCTGGAGTCTTATCGTCTCCAAACTTATTCATGAAAGCCAACTGGAATTCATTCCAACTGGAAATAGAACCAACAGTAAGTGAGAAATACCAGGTCGAGGATTTTCCCTCAAATGTATAAGGGAAAAGCCAACAGACTACATCTTCATGCTCAACATTCAAGATCCGAACTGCTAGCATGAATTTTTTAACATAATATTTTGCAGGTTCTTTCAGTTCAGGGTTGAATTTGGGAAACAGCTTCTTATGACGCTTTGGTAAAGGATGTTGATCACCTGGAACAGCGACCACATCCTGTGCTAACCATGGCATATTGGCATTAGGGTTCGGGTTTAAATTTGCCATGTTCCTTGGTGATGGAGGTGGTGAAGGTGGTGCTTGAAAAATGTGTGGAGGTGAATGTGGCGGTGGTGGGGGTTGACCAGATGCTCATGAAGATGGTGGTCCTGAAGATGAAGATTGATTGGTGCATGTTCGAAACTGTTGTAATTGCTGGTCAAGGAAGGCACCTAAAGGTTGATTGTGTTCTTCAGAAGTAGACTCAATATGGTGAGTGTGTGGATGCCTGATCTGTGGAAGATGCAATTCTGTGGGTTGGATCCTGGTGATATTTGAATAAGCTATGGTTAAAATCCTACGGGATTCATTTATGGCCTGCTCGAACTGGTCAAGTTCTTCAGGTGGATGGGCAACACTAGAGTTGAACTGATGAATGAGATTTCGGACAGTATCGTTCAACACGGTCTCATCTAATTGAGATGACTGGAATGTCTATGGTTGAGAGACTACAATTGACCTGATTTAGAAAGTGGTGTAAATTGAGGAGTAGAGGATTGATCAATTTTGTGAACATGATTGTTTTCATCAGCCATTTGCTTAAGCTAGCCCTCCTTCTAGTGCCATTGTTGACGGGCCGAATTGGCACAATAGTCAACTAAGAGACAACCCGATCCAAAATCTTTCAAATCTTCTCTCAGTAATTAGGTAGCTGTCTCTGACGGGATTAAGGACCTTTTTCCTTCCCTAAATTACTCCCAGCTACAGGAGGAAGACTCAAAGGAAAAATGAAGTTAATGTTTGTTAACTAAATCTATACTACACCTACGAATATACAATGAAAACTATTGAAGATAATTACTAAGTTAGTTGATATTTTACACAACTGATAACTCAAAATTACTCTAGTTAAACCAATTAACCTATGAGTGCAAGAATCAATAGTTAAGAGAATATTAACAAATTCAAACCAATTACATAAATTACACTATAGACACATGTACATTCATAACAAGACTGAAAGGTAACTTGGCAGAGTGTAAGTGTAAAAATCTGATTGAATATAGTTCCTATAAATTAAATAAAAACTACCACTTATATATCCTACGTATCCTATCCTGATTAGGAGCATGATATTATTTAACCCTGGAATCAACTTGTGAATAATGAGAATGTGCAGAGAATCCTGAAGAAATTCAGAAGAAATTCTGAGATTTAAACAAGATAACACACATAACAAGTATACCACATACATATAATGATAATATCAAATTTACTATATGACATGAATTACAAGTTAAACCAGCATAAATCGATAGTTAAACATGATGCATTTGTACATTTCTTTAAAGAAATATAACAAAACATAAAGACTCTAAAAATAAATAACAAGATCATACAATACTATAAATACATTTCCATAGTAAAAATACTGCAAACATATTTATAAATATCACCAATCAAAAGATGCTGCAACTGCTAACAAAAAATTGTCTTTAGCTACAGGAAAATGGTAAAGTGATCCTGTTCTTCCCTTTTCCAAACCATCGACCCCCTTCTAGTAAAACCATGTTCCCCTAAATACATTCAACTTCATCTAGAGATAGTTCTAGAAAACAGGAAACTACATCATCATAATCTTAACTAATTTCATTCAAAAATAGTAAAATGACAAATGAAATTGTCATTTTCTATATACTTTGTGATATCCCAAACTTGAAAAGATTCGGCTTATAGTGCTAAATCATAGAATGATAAAGACAATAGTAATTGAGTGACACTTGGGAGACAACATGTCCATAATTGAAAACGATTTCGACTAGTTCGTTTATAATTCCCCGGAGCTCATCTTGAAAACGAGCGATCACCAAAATCCAGGAACAGCGCATCTGGAAAACCAAGCAAATCATCTGCAAAATCGCACAGTAGGAATTAGTACAAACACGAGGGTAGATAAAATAAATGTCATAATCCACCAACTAACTTAAAAGAATACCTAGAAAAAAAAAATCACTTCATTATCATTTGCTACTTTTACTAACACACTTCAAACCTGAAATACTTTTAGACATATGTACAGAAGTAAGTATCCCCAAAATACTATGATTTAACAGGAGTATTGAAAACCTGTATATTCACACCAGTCACCGGATTTTGTGAAAATGGAACCTATGAGTGACCTTTAAGCTACATCAAAGTAACCTGAGCATTTAGCTCACGTACTTTTTCCTCATTTTTACGATTCTCATGTTGCAGTCTCATAACTCTCCGAATTAACTTGTTCTTGTGTCTCTTCAGATGCAACATGCATTTATCGGCTGAATCGGATCTCTCCTGCAACTTCACATTTTCAGCTTTCACGGCATCACTACATGCCCCCATCTCCGTTATTTCTACCTCCATTCCACGTATCTTGTCAAGCAGACAATTAACGAATAGTGGGTGAATTGCTTCACCAATTCGATAAGGAGCAGGTAAATTTGCTTCAATAGATTTGCCCCTAATTGGAGGATCGAGCACAGAGTCAATTTGGGGATTCTTATCAAAGATATGAGGAATTTTCTCTGCATGGTGAATGATAGGCTCATAATCCAAATTAGGGCCACCATGCGAGACAGGTCTATTCTCCTCATCATCTAACATGACTATTTCAATGTATTTTTCATTCTTCACAGGGAACTTAACAACATTGACTTTGGACACCATGCTTCTAGTAAATATGCTGGTAACCTTAACATTTGGATTCTTCCTCATCTGTTTGCAGGGTTTGTCATTATGACTTGGTGTTAATAGGGAAAGGTTTAAATATTTCCTCCTACGCTTAGAACGCATGGGAGAACCGGGACTTGACATAGGAGGGGGAGCGAGATCTTCGTGGACACCGAGGTTTGCATAATCATTAGGGTTTGGCATAGGCTCATGTATAGGTGAAGTCGAGACTTCACAAGGCTGCTGATGCCTTGCACACTCCTATGCACAATCGAATGAACAATGGAAAAAAGTCGTAAAACCATTTTGCTCAAGAAAATCGTCCCATGATTGATTTCGTTTAGACAGCTCCCTCTCCACCAACATCCTAACAAGACCATGGTGAAAGAGACTCCGTCTGATATTCTTAGGACCCTTTTTGATGGCCAAAGACATCTTGGTCATGCTTTGAACTAAATAATAGGGTAAATTGATAGGCAGACCGAGAAAAACAGTCATCAATATAAGGTGATAAACATATGCAGAGGAAAGATGGCCCTCACAAGTCACATACCTATTAATGACATCCAAAACCAGTCTCCATTCTTTTTTGAAATATTTGTGTGACACACCGACCCTAAAGGACACATCCTGGCAAGGGTTCTTTAACATCTGCCTCGATTCAGTAGCTTTCATCTGCTTGGATTTGAACGAACGTTCACCTGTTAATGGTAGGCCCGTGGCCGAGGAGATTGAGTGCTCATCAACTATGAACTGAAGGTCAGCCACCGTAACTCTAGCATCAATCAGCGATAGGGAAAATAACCTAGTAACTTCAGGGTTTGAGTTTGTGAACTTACGGAAAAATGGAAGGCACCTGACTGCTTCTACCTTGGATAGGAGCTCTGGGTTCCCGTCAAGAATTTTCGTGTCATTAGGTTAAACCCTAACAACCAGGGCCATTGTTGTGTGTGCAAATGCACGCAGTTTCACATAGAGGAGATACAACATATCGCAACAAGACATAATGCTGGAGAGTGAGCATTCGGGATGCAAACCAAGCAAAAACCACAAACAATGAAGCCCGACTCTTTCATAAATGAAATGCAACATGAGTAAACTCAAAGAAGAACCCTATAAACTTGGCATGAGCGAACGAGAATAATTACACAGAGCGGTCATCACAAAAATGGAAAGAGGCGGCGAAGACTCCAAAACAACCTCACCTTGTCATGATTTATTCGGCTCGATCATAATAAAACCACACAATGCATAGAGCACAGGTGTTCAACAAGCAGGAATACATGACGCTGAGCTCGTACTGCAATTAAATGTCATTACAGATTTATGTACGAGTATAATGATGACATATCAGCCTTCAATCGAGTGCATCGGCTTTGGGAATGGCGATGCGAATTACACCAAGCATAAGGAATGAACCTTGGGCGCTAAAACATGAACCTTACCATATGATAATTTCAACCTTCGGAAATGGAAAACATGCTACGTGAAGCATATGACATAACCCATTATATCAACCCCAATCATTAAGTGCAAAATATAAGTTACGCATGGAGAACATTGCAAAGATCGAAACCAAATACTTATGGTAGGATCAAGCATAAGTCGAAGATTAGAGGACGGGCTTTGTATAAGGTACTTCTGCATGAAATATTTAGTCTTTCATACTCCATGACCTTGTCAAATTTGCAATTGAAATACAAATAAAACATACCAATTAATAAATGTTCAAACAAGGCTTATGGAGAGAGGCATATAAACCCAAAGCTTATCCCCTAATTCCAAGACACAAATCCATTCAAAATAATGATTTTGATATAACGACCCTTTGCCAAATAACCATAGTTTCCAATGTCATAAAAACAATGGAATTTCACCGTTTCAATAGCTCCCAATTCTGTAAGTTGACATGAGAAATTCAAATATTTCATCAAGGAAAACGAAATTTGTTTTTTAAGGCTGTTGAGTAGGGGCACAACACTATGCTATACAGGTTCATAAGGGAATAATTTTCCCTGGGTAGGGATGAGATAGAGTTCTGCTCCATGCTGATATCCTTTGTGGTGTGATTAGGATAATCATCCCAACTTGCAGCTTCCCTGAGTCCATCTACCTTTGTATGTTTGAAAGGATTATTCTTATTAGCCTGTCTCCTTTTGGAGATCACCTCGTGTGGGTTGTAGTTTATGGCCTATCCCAAAGGGAATCCCATGCTCCTGAGTAGATATTCTACCAGTGGTAGGGAGGCTCTGCTTTTGATTATGTATGGCCCCACCTTCTAGGGAAAATTTATCCTTGAACTTTTCCTAAAACTGAGAATGTGTTCTTCTTCAATAGTGATCCTCTTCCTGACCAACTCCAATGAAAAAATCCTGACTGTCAAAAAGGCGAGAAGGATATACGGTTGATGTACAAAACCGTACAGTCTTATAATTGTTTCAAATTTGGTCAGAAACCAATATCCTATCCTCTTATTGGGAGATAGCTGCAACATTTTATTCATCTCTAGAAACACCCTAGGTAATCTTTTTTGGAAGAAGAGGCCGTATATCTATGCCATCAAGAGGATCAAGAATTCATGGTAATTCTTGGGTCATGTCATTAGTGATTACTAACCCTGGTGCCTATGAATTATCTTCATTGTAAGACAAGAACACTTTCAATAAGACGGATTGAAATATGAACACTCTGGTGTTGTGGAAATTAGCTAACTTGGAACGAATGTTCTCAGATATAAACTCATAAAACTTAAGGTGATAAGAATTAAATGATTACCCGGGTATTTCAGGTCCAACCGAATAGGTATCTAAGACAAACAATAGACTCAACAATGGTTCCATGATGTATCCATTACTATCTAAACCTAGGAACTGACTGGCTAAGGTTATGCACCACTGGGATTCTTCATTAAACATACTCCAGTCAATGGGGTAAGACAGAGTGATAAATTCAGCATTAGGTTTTGAACAAGACTTCACGAAGGCTTCCCTACTTTTGACTGTGGATTCTTGAAAAAATTGTACAATATTTTCTTCCTCATATGCTTGGGACATATGGAAAAAATCGTCTGGGACATGGAGGGCTTTACAGATGTCGAGGGCTTGAATAGGAAAAAGGAATTTGGACCTATTCATAATGACTCCTTTAGTGGAAGAAAATTTTCCTACACACCACTAAACAAATTCAGGGAAATGGGTGTGTAATATCCCAAAATTCATAAAAATTTAAAAATTTTCATGTAACATAAAATGTTCAAAGATGTCATCGCCTAGGAACCAAAAACTGCTAGCGGTTACTCAAACAGTAGTATTTAGAATTGAGCATTGTAATTATTTAGTTCTATATAGTTTATTTGTTTATTTTTGTAAGTACTATGTTACGAATGTTAAATTCAACAGTTTATGTTTTAAAAAGGACAGGAAAGAAAACTACATCTAAACCTAATACTATGTGTGTTTCTACAGTCTTCTGATAAGTAGGAAAGAACCTTAGTTGAGATTGGGGCTTACTTAGCTTATAGCTAATGTAGTGAAGTGATGCTTCTTTTACAAGTTCTATACAAGTAAGTATTTTTGTTACTAGTAATTCTAGATCGAGAATATCACTCAACTAGCATAGGATAAAATGCTTGTTAAACAATTTGTTTTGCAGCTTGACTTCGTAAGAGGTATTGTTGATATTTTTATTATTAGAAACATGCATAAATGTTTGTAAAACACTATTGTAATAGAATGGGTTTAGTTCAGTTATTCTTATTGCCACAGTACTTATTCAATTAACTTTCCTTTTTGTGTTTTCAGTTATAGACTTGTATTTAATTTTAGATGGTGCATCTTATGGACATATCTACTTCTACCATTAAGAGCACAGTAACCCAAGAAGTCTATAAACTAAAATATATGTTAAACATACTTGTGACCAAAACTACGTATTTATCGTTAGTGTTTGGTATAAAGTATTGTTTATATTTATTCAAGTTCTTCCCAAAACTTTAATTATTCTATTCTAATTATTCTCCTTAATCAAGTATTTGTATTTAATTTTCTTGTATATGAAATCTCATTTGAAATGAGTTTTTATTTACAATGCATATATTTATAATTTTAAATCCATGATTATACTAAATCCTACCTCAAGGATCTCTATGGTTAAGTATTTCCATATAATATTGGTTCATCCTCCATTGTTTGTACCTTACTAATACCAATAGTAAACATTATTTAAAATGAGGAGAACATAAATATGAAAAGTTAAAGTTTAAAGTTATGTATAAGACCCTGGTCTTTCGGGATTACTTTCCACATTGATGTTTTTGGTTTAATAAACAAAATCAAAACATAAAGAAATCAAATTCAAGGAAATAGGATATCATAAGGTTTTGGCTTTTAAACAAATGATTTGTGCAGGTTAAACAAGACTTTCGAACTATAGGATGCAACCCATAATTTGCAAATAATTTGGTGGACACGTGGTTGGTTTTCAATGATTAGGTTTTGTTGACCTTGAGGTGCCATATAAACTTGTTCCAACCCTAAAAATTCGCATTTTGTTTTGTCTCTGCTATGGGATGGACAAGCTGCGAGCTCATGGCCTCTAGGATTATTGTCAAACCTCCAATAATTTGCACATAGGACTTCCATAAGACACCGAGTTCCTCTGCAAGTTTAGTTTTTACACGGCCATTGTTTTCTTCTATGTAGGATATTTCCATCCCCACTACCATAACATTGTAGGAGCTTCTCTTTGCCATTACCTAGCCTCTGCAAGTTTGTCCTTCAGGATTTGGTGTAGTAAAAGTGAGCACGGTGCTTGTTGCTGTCGTAGGGTGGTTTCACTGTCAAATAGAATGTTGTAAGGTTTAGCTGTCTTCACTGTCATTTTTACTGTGTGAGTGCTTTTAACCATACATAGTGTGAAGAGAGTTTTTTGAAAGAGTGAGCTAGGTTCTTGGTTTTACTGCTTGTTTCCCATCGTGGGTTGATCCTTACCTCACCGTGGCTTGGGACTTCACACCTGAACACTGCGAATTGCATTTTATTTTGACAGTGCTCCATTTTGGTTCGGGGTAGTAATGAAGGAGGCTCGGGTTGGCTATTTACATCAAAGCAGTTGTGTAAGCTCCCTTACATAAGAATCGAACTTGTTAAAAACTCTTTTGCACATTAGAAAGTTATTATTTCATTAATTATATGTATCTAACATATTGGGGTTTGCTTTATGCAGGATCTCAAGACCAGAGCTCGGTTCTGAAAGACTCCACCAACATGCTTCCATGAGGGCATACACCCCGGTAAGCCTCGGTTTCACCTGGGGTTCTCCTGCACAAGTTGTAGGGTGTATTAAGATTATACTGCCGTGTGTTGTTTATTACTTGTTCAACCGTGTCTATTTAGATGCTCTATTTGTTTTCAAATCCTTGATGGTTGTTTTATAAATAAAGGATGTGGGATTTCAGAACCATGACTTAAATAATTAATTTTTGAGCCTTTTAGGCCATGGTTGAATTATAGTGATGTTGTTTGATACTGGCTTTAGGTCGTGAATTTAATTTGAACAGGACATTGGGCCATTATATGAGGATTTGTTTAGAGTTTAAAAATCCCTAATGGTTGTTCTTGCGAAACTTCTTTTTGGAAGGGCTTTCATAGCCAAAACAGATGTTTGGTTTTTAAGTGAACTCTATTTTAAATGTAAGATACTTTAATTCAGGATTTTAAACCTTGACTGGTGGTGTAAAATGTCGTAGGTCGAGACTATGTCTATTCAGTTTTTCTTATATTAAAAGAATTCTTACAGCTTAAAGTTGAATTAACAGTATCTCTGTTTGGATAATGTTTATATATATAGAGATCATTTTACCTATTTTTATTGTTATTACCTTTTGAGGGTTTAGGGTTAAGTAGATTATTAATTAGTTTTTTTTTCTTCAAAAGAGTTATGATTTGAGGGCTTTTGACAGTGGAATGCTTTGATAGTAACATAATTATTGAATTAGAAATGAATTCTCGAAATAAAATAGAGAACTAATAGTAATTGAATAAATTTACCTCTTTTTAATATTTTTGGAATATACTATTAGATTTTGATATTTATAAATTGTGAATTTATTTTATTTTGAAAAATAACAATTCTTTACAAACCCTAATTCCTCTCTAAATATTTATAGAGTTAGTTTTTATTTATTTGTTAACCCTGGTTTTGCATTTTCACTTAGGTGCACTAAGTGGGTAATTGTTAACCCCATATTAGTGTCTTTGTTAAGTTAAACTAGATCTTAATAGTTACCTGTTTCTATATTATCTATTATGATTAACATACTAGATTTATAATATGTAATTTCTCTAGTTTTACTGTGTAAAATATTACCCAGACTAGTGTGTAATACTTAGGCTCTTGCCTCTATCTCTATTTAGTTTGTTTAAATATTTTCAGTAAATAATAAAAATACAAAAGAAATCCTATAAACAATTTATACAAAAATCCTATAGAAAATAACCATTTGCATCTGCATACATACTTTATTGAATTCACTGTTCGAAATAAACTAACCTACTCTACTAGAGTACTACCTTGCAAAAGGTGTAGAAAAATACAGTTTAGGTCTTTTCTTTCCATCTATCAATTAACTCAGAAATTTCTCTACTTATTTACCCTAATCTAGCTAGTTACTAAATTTCATAGCATATACATTTCTCCTATCTATCCCCAATAGAAATAAAACAGAAATATACTATATCATTGATAAATATTAAACGCTCCAGATACAGTAAATAATTAAATGACTGAACATAAACAAGTAAAACCTGGAAGTATAGATGAGGTGACAACAACTTAAGGAGCTCGTTCCTCCCAACCAACTCCTAAAGAAGAGCTGGATTGCAATTCTCAGGACCCCTGAGCTTTTCTCCTGGTCCACCTGGTAGAAGTACTGGGTGAGAGATGTAGTCTAGAAATCCTCTGCAACTCCACTAAGTGTTTAGCAGTAACTCAGTTCTGATTGCAACAATATGAACTTAGCTTAGAATAGTTGCACTAGTTCAGGTCTTCAACACTTATCCACTCAAACTTACTTTAGCTAGTCCCCTCCATCGAATTCTCTTGTGCACTTCATTCACTCAGAATGATCACAAATCCAGAATGAGCAGCCTCAGTTGTATTCAATGGGAAGTTTTATTAGCATGCCTAGGTCTTTTGGGTTGATTTTTTCTTAATGAGCCACCTACTCTTGTTTCACTTTTTTGGGGAATCTTGACCACAAAAATAGGGAAGTTGCCACCTGCAACAGCTAGAAGTAGTTTGAGGATGCTGCCACATGCCAATCTATTCTCAACCCTACCTCCTCCATCAAGTGACCAGTAAAACACTCATTTAACAACTTCCCTAAGCTATTGTCTCGTATTTCATTTATTTATTAATAAAATATTCTGAAATTACATTAAATTATCCTTGACCCCACTTGGTCATTAATTACAAACTTTAACATAAAATATAACATAATGTTTCTTAACACATAAAAATGTTTAGCAAATTGGGGTATGTGACAAGGGGTTTTGGTTAACAGAGAAAAGATGGAAAAAAGACTTAAAAACACCACAGGTATCTCTACCTTGGTCATTAAGAACTTTCATTTTACCCCTAGCTGCTTCAACTGCTTCACCCAACAGAATAATATCAAATATTTTTGTGTCTTTGTCTACGAAGATTTCTTCCTCCTTCCGACCACTAGCCCCTAATTCTCCATGATCTGCTACCTATATTACCCCTATCTCTTCTGGTCTATCCATTTTCAAAAGTACCGAGGGAGTATCATGGATCCTACCTTGTCACATAGCAACGTTATTTGATATGTCTGAGATGGATTTTTGCACACAGTATGGGTGTTCATCAATCTCGAAGTTCTAGAAAAGACAAAAACCTTTTCAACTCCATGTAGACACCTTTATAGTTTTCTATATTGTGTAACTCCCATGTGCCTCCATATAACCTGTGCTGTAGATCTTTTCCTTTGCAATATAAGTCTTTGATTTGTACGAACTCCCTATCGGCACTCCAACATTACCCATGTGTGCCGCTCGATTTGGGGGAATTCACATAGACCATTTATCTTTGATCTATCCTCATTGGGGTCATTCATTCCTGAGAGCTTTAACATTTCGTTGATCCCTTTTCCTTCAATCGAGAGAGAAACTCCTGCTCATGGAAAGTCTCCTATCCATTGATCGAGATTGATCTCTCTTTGTAGCCGTCGATCTTTGCGGGCCTTATAACTTTTTGCACATTGAAATCCTGACTCCGACCATACTAGTTCGGATCACGAAATTTACCCTGAACGTAGATCTATCTCAGCCCTTATCTCCATCATCCGAACGCTTCTCCCTTTAACACATTTCATGATTCGGAAAAATTACTTAAGTCGAGCACGTTCACCATGCAGAAAGTCTTAGTGTCGTTGATCCTATGTTGGATCAATCTTAGCTCTCCAACATTGCTTCCATTTAACATATTCTGCAAATCCCAAGGCTGCATTCTGCCTTGCATCTCCATTCTGCAGAATCTCTGTCCGCCGTTAATATTCACCTCGTTGGATCTGACCCATTGATTCATGATTTTCTTCACCTTATTCCTGTCGCTACTTACTCAAAAGGTGAAATGTCCCGCCATTATGGATTTGAAACCCTTTCACCATCTAACGATCCATTGTGAGTGCTTCATGCTCCCCAGATATCCTAAAGGGTGCCTTCATGGTATTTCCAATAGGGTCATTTTCCAAAATCTCTAGTAACCCAAAAATATTTCAAAATATGGTGCTAACAGAAACTATGGCAAAGAGAAAGTCAAGTGTTCCTATTGTGGGAAGGGATTCCACCCTGAAAATGCCTGCATGAAGAAGAACCTTGATGAGATGAATTCTATCCTCAAGAGAAACAATAGCAATCTTTCAGAGATGGTTCGAAAGATAGATAACCAACATCGAGATACCCAACAAGAAAGAGTTCATCCTCTCATGGAAAGCACCTCGAAGCCCAAATCTCTCCTCATAGACTCTGGAGCTTTAAATCACATGATGTAAAGTAGAGATTTATTATGATCGTTGGACACTGAAAAAAGTATTCCCATCCACATGGGAGATGATTCTACCATCATTTCAGAAGGAAAATGTATAGTAAATCTTAAACATGGTAGTTTTTGTTGATGTTCTATATGTACCCTCCTTGGCCTTCAACCTCCTGAGTGTATATCAAATTACTCATACTAGAATTCCCAAGCGAGTAAAATTCAGTCCCAATGATGTAGAAATTACTGAAATTGCATTCAGGAAACTTGTTGCAAAAGGCTTAGGAAACCATCATGGTAACGCCTAAGAGTTTTTCAAGTTCGTGGCACATGGAAATCCCACCGCTATTCTGACTCATGGAAATGAGGTTAGTAGACTATGGCATGAGATATTTGGTCATTTGAAATTCATGTACTTTCAGAAAATTCATAAAAATTCCATGGTTAAAGGCCTTTAGCCATCAAAACTTCCGAAGGAATTTGCAAAGGTTGTAGTATGGGAAAACACCCTGAGTACAAGTTTGATCGGGGAAAGGAAAGTCGTGCATGAAGTATCTTAGAGCTGATTCATTCTGATATCAGAGGACCTATTCCCACCACATCCATAAATGGATCTAGGTATGTACTCACCTTCATAGATTATTTTTCTAGATACACTTGGGTTTTCTTCATCAAGAAAAAATCTGATGTTTTGGAGAAATTCATTGATTTGAATGCAGTGGTTGAAAATGCCTCTGGGAGAAAGATTAAATCTCTAAGTTATGATAATGGAATGGAATATATAAGTTTTTAATTTCTTCATATATGTTCATACAGTGGGATCCAAATCCATCATTCCATTCCCTACACACCTCAACAAAATGGTGTAGCAAAAAGGAAAAATCGCTCTCTCAAGGAGATGACCACCTGCATGCTGGAAGCAAAAGGATTGGATGAAAATTTATGGGCTGGGGACATGAATGTTTCTTCTCACATTCATAATAGATTACCTCACTCTTATGTGAAAGGAAATACTCCTTTAGAATCCTACTTTGGACACAAGCCAGATGTGTCAAATTTCAGGGTGTTTGGGTCCACTACATGGGCTCGAAATCCACATGAAAAGAGGAAGGTTTTGCAACCAAAAAGTGTTGAATGTTTGTTCATTGGATATCTATAATAATACAAGGGATTCAAGCTTCTGAATATCAAAACCAAACAAATTTTAATTGAAATAAGTTTATGATTTGAAGAGCCTCTCCAAGAGGTAGAACTAGTCAAGGAGAAAACTGCTGATATTCCTCCTATTATGCTAATCATTCGGATGATGAAATTGGGAGTGATGGCTCTGATATTTAAGATATGATGTATGATATAAATAGGAAACATATATCAGGTTCATAATAATATTATTAATATCAAACACATCTCCCAACTTGGGCCAAAAAGACACTCTCTTCTCCTCTGGGGAAAACATTGGAAATCCTGCTGATCCAAGAAGAACCCAATCTGATTTTCAAAGAGCAGGTATTGCTCTCTCTTGTCATGATTCATTGATGTATGAGACCTATTATTTAATGATTGGTTCATATCCTAAGTCCTACTACCATGCTCATAAATATCTGATATGGCGAGCTGCTATGGACGAAGAGTTTAATTCTCTTCGGAAAAATGCTACTTGGGAGCTAGTTTCTCTTCCACTTGGGAGTAAATTAGTTCAATGCAAGTGGGCGTTTCAGAAAAAGGTTGATAATTATGGAAAAACCTGAAAATATAAGGAAATTATGGCTGCAAAAGGGTTATCCCAGGTCCAAGGAGTGGACTATCATGATACCTTTGTACCGGTGGCAAAGATGGACTCCATCCGCCTAGTTTTGGCCATTGCGGCATCCAAGCACTGGGAGGTGCATCATATGGATGTCAAGAGTGAATTTATACACGGAGAACTTCATGAGGAGATATACAGAAAGAATCCTAAGGGATATATTTCATAACCTTCTTTCATTTTCAAATTGCAGAAGTCATTATATGGGTTGAAACAGGCCCCAAGATCATGGTATGCGAAGATAGATTCCTTTCTGCTTTCACAAAAAATTCAAAGATACAAATATGATATGAATGTGTATTTATAGAAGTATGATGGTAATTTACTTATAATTGTTTTATTATTTGATGATATGTTTATTACAGGAAGCACACTTGCTTCCATTGCCTTCATAAACGCTGTCCTTCATGATGCATTTGAGATGAGCGATTTGGGGCTCCTGAAGCAATTTATGGGGTTTGAAATATCCCAAGAATTTGATGGAATAATCATAAATAAGTATAAATAAATTTAATAACTGTTAATTAAGTTTAATAATGCTGATTTCAAGGCTTCCCCTTTTCCTTTCCTCTCGGGGATCATCCTTGAAGAGGGAAAATCCACTCCACCCATGGATTGCACTATCTACCACTAGCTGATTGGTATCTTACTTTACTTGACACATTCATGGCCTGATATTTGTTATGCCATGAATACCATATCAATATACATGCAGCATCCTGATGACCTCCATTGGAAGGAATCCAAGAGGATCCTTTAGTACATTCAGGGAACAAGATCCTACGACATTCACTATGCTGCAGATTCTGAGCTAGAGTTGGTTGGTTATATAGATTCAGATTATGTAGGGGATTCCATAGATCAGAATTACACTTTCAGGTATGTCTTTATGTTTGGTGGTGGCCCCATTTTTTGGTATAGAAAAAAATAGGCTGCTATTGCATTGTCTTCAGTAGAGGTCAAGTACAGGGGAGCAGTGAATGCTAGTTGTTTGGTTGCAAGGAATTATTTCAGAGTTTGGTATTGGTAGTGATTTTTCCACAGTCATATTTTGTGACAATCAAAGTTCTATTAATATCTACACAAATATAGTTACCAAAAAGAAGACCAAAAATGTTGATATACACATGCACTACATCAGGGAGTTGGTGTATGACAGGACCATTGTTCTGCAATACTACCCTAAAGATGAGAAGATTGCAGATATCTTCACCAAGAGATTTACAGAGAAAAATTTCACTTACCTATGTTCACTGTTGGGGGTGATTTCATCAGGGTGATTAGATTAGTTCTTAAGTGTTCATCCTGAGGGGGTTTTTCCCACTGGGTTTTCCCTCTTTCCTCACTTAGAATTTTGTTTTGAGAATTGTTAGAGTTACATTTTTGTACAGGGTGACCTATGGCCTTTGTTTTTGGGGCCCTTGCATTTCATGCATTTTATTTTTACTCCTCCTGAGTAGAGCTTAAGGGGGGGGGGGGTTGAGTCATTTACCCAACATACACACTTATTTGGTCAATTTTGGCCTAATTAATCACTATTCTAAGTTAATTGACTCAAATTGGCATCAGATGAGCACACCATGACATCAACATGAGCACACCCACACCTTCTGTCAATCAAGGATGCCAACTAATCCTTCTCCTTCAATCACAGAGGCTAACTGGGCTTCCTCCTTAAATTAGGGAGGCTAATTGGGCTTCCTCCTTCAATCAGGGAGCAATTCTGGGGTGATTTGACTGTCTTAAGTGCACCTAATAGCTAAATGATTATTGTTTCACCTAACAATCAATTAAACTAAGTTGTAAAGGCACCTCCATCATGTAATTGTCTATTTTGGGCTGATTGGGATGAACTGGAGTGAGTTAATAAGCCTCCAACAACTTCTGATGACCAATATCACTTCAGTTAACTTCATCAGACCTAATTGGAGTTAGTGATGTGCTACCACCTAATGATTGACATGCAGTGACATGTGTCTAAGTTACATTCAGTTAGACTCAGTCGTCTATTCCACTCTGATTCAATTAGGACTCAGTTAGATTCAATCATGGATAGATTAGTGGTCAACTAAGTGTGTCTAGTGTTGCTGAAATTCAGTTAAGCTACACCCATCCATGCAATTCAAATGAAATCTAGTGAGTTCGAATTGTCTCCATTCATGCAAGTTCTGCATGACATTGTATTGTATTATTCATTCCATTATTGATTATATAGACCTGCAACCACCTATTGTAATACCATTATGTCATTTCATGTTTAATTTGTCTTGAATCTCTTGCAAGTCTATGGTTTGTCTCAAGATTGCTGTGAGAAATTTAATAAAAATCATTCGTATGATAGGCTTGCATCCTCTACCTTCTAAATCTAGTGATCCACCTCATGTGGTTGTACATTGAGCCTATTAGCACTATGCTTGAATTTTTAAATTATGGACTTAAAAGGTTTGAAAATGATCCTATTTGATGAAATTTTGTGGACGTGCTTTTCAAGTTATCTGGTTAGCAATTTCTTTCATCAAGAGTTGTCGAATGGAGGGTGGATTTTGATATATTGTGATAGATCTATTTGCATATTGAAACATCTAGCAGTGGAGTAAGGGTAAAGTGTGTTAATCTTTGACAGTTTAGATTCATGATGAGGAAGATCATGTTGCACCTATAAATATCACATTGCTTACCAACTTCCATGAGAATTTCACTTTTCCTTTCATCCTCTCAGAAATCCTGACTTGAGTCATCTTGGTCACTTTTTTCCCTAACCTAGAAGGGACGGTGCCTTCTTGTTTTTTGCACAGAGCATCGGTGACGCCTGTCCCAGTTGAGCAAAAAGTGTCATTTTCCCTCTTCTTTGGAAAAAACCCTAGGTCGACGCTCCTGACAGTTTTGCTAATAGTGTTGATGGTCAGTAAATGAGAAAAAAAAGATGTTTCTAGAAGCTTCCATATGAAAACCTCCTTGGGGTTAGTTCCTATATGCTTGGGAGAGGTTGAATTCACCTTACTCACCTATAGCGATCTCATCCTATCCTTTGTCCAAGTAATCTCTTGAGTTCTAGGCCTACAAATGAAGCCTCCATGGGGAGAGTGGAGGGGTCTAGAAAAAGCATCCTTATGTTGCTAGTTTGAAGTTTGAATCAGAGGCAAAGTAGAGTTATCTTATGGTTGGAGAGGTCTTCATAGTCATAGGAGATTGTAGACATTCTTGTTGAGATAGAAGCCATCAACATCAAGTCTTTTGGTTGTACTTCTTTCTCATCCATATATTAATACAAAGACATTTCCCTTTCCTATATTTGATTGTATTGATTGTAATTAGATATTATTGGATTCCTTGATCACGAATATGAAAAGTCAATTTATCATGATGCTCTCATCCCTTTTGTTTGTCTTGTGATCTCTTTTGCAAGTATTGAACTACTGCAAGGACTTTGTGGAAAAAAGACAAACATATCTAAGGTTGAGGTATATTGTATTTCATGTTATTTGATTTGATTATTCAAGGAAAGGATACATTCCTGTGTCTTTTTGTTCTGTAGTTGTGACTTACATTGTAGAGGAACAAGCAGTGTCCACACTGATTGAGAATTCCTAATAACAAAATTGGTGACCATATTGGGAATAGTATAATCGAGTCAGATCTGGGGAAGATCCAGTCAGATCTGGTGCAAATCTAATCAAATCTAAAAAATTCGGTAACTATCCCATTTATGAAGGTCATTCTCTCTCCTTTTTAGTTGTTTTAGTTAACAAGGTAAGTTGTCTATCTTATGTTTCTGGTTCTTTGCCTATGTTCTGAGTAGTTTTTTTGGCCCTATTTTTAGATCAAATCAGTGTTTCTAGTTTCTCATATAGGATTTCAGCCTTTCATTTCACTGTTCAGTGGTGCTATTTCCTTTGGTTGATAGAGCATCGGTTCATCCCAGGGCATGTTTTATTCTTTTGACCTGAGTGCCAACGTCGCCTTCTCCCCTGACTGACAGAGAGTCGACGACGCCTGTGTACAAAACCCTAGGAGCACCATAACAACATAGGACGCCCTAGTGCAGTGCCCTTCAGCGCACCGAGGTAGGTCTTCAAAAAATGTCTGTCTAAAATTTTTTTTGTTCAAATTTGTAAACTATCCTATTCTCTGAAATTTTTTCAGTGTGGTTTGCTTGCTTGCTTACTTGTTGTCTGACTTAGTGGATTTTGTGACTCTGATTCTCTGTTTGAGCTCATATCCAAATTTTTTTTCTCTTGCATTGTCATAAATGAAAGTGAAAACATAGTTCGGTTTTGGTTTTTTTAGTGAAGTGTTTGAAAATTTTATTTTTGAAAAGAAAGCCTATAGCCCCTTCTTAGAAGATTAGTTTCTTTTTAGAAAAGACTGCTTTGTGTGCCTCATATTTTCTAGAAAAATACAAAAATAATCATTTTATTTTTCTCTTCTTTATGCTTGTGAAAATTTTTATTTCCATTTTGCATGTGTGATTCAGAAAAATAGGCCTTTTTGACATTGTAGCAAAAGTTAGTTTTGCATGCACGTTAGCGGCTTCTTTCTTACATTTTCAGAAACTTTAGAGTGCTTGTTTTGAAAGAGTTTTTTTGTTTGAAAGGATTTCCTTTGCATTTATTTATTGGATCTTGTTTTGTTGTTGAAAATAGATTTCTTTTGGTATATTGTTGAAAATAAAAGGAAAAGGTTTCTTCCTTACCCTAGTTAGTTCTCATCGAAGTCAAAAAGTGCATTTACATTTAGATTAATTTGCATCATTGGAGATAACATTTCACAAACATTCACCTAATCATCCAGATAAAATTAATGGTATATTTAGGTATAAAATTGTATATAAATTTGAGTGATAGGTTAGTGATGTGTTCGGGCGTCGTAAAGTGTAGGAATTGTTGTTATTTGTCTGCACTGCAACCTAGGACTCATGCAGCTCTTCCACATACCGTCGGTATATCGAACGACCTTTCAAATACCCTTGAGGTATATAGAAAGGTACTTCATGTACTCGATTGTATATCGGAAGGCCCCTTGTGAATGGTTGTGCATTAGACAACATTACTACCGATTTGAGCTTCCATGTACCTTGTGTATATTAGAAGACTCCACTAGGATACCCTGACCATCTAAGAAAAACTATTTGGCCATCTTGTGTGGAGAAATACACCGAAAACAACAGTCGGGGATATTACTATGCATGTACCCTTGAGGTATATCACGAGTTGCACCTACTTGACAATCCTGGTGAGAGACCGACTATTCTGAACCCATCCTATCACTTAAGTCTTCTTGTGACCTTTAGCTCTACGTAGGTTTTGTTTGTGTGCTTTTCTCCTTCTTTAACCTAGATTAGGTAAATTTGGACACCACCATGGCTGAGCAACTTGCAGGACATCAATCTCGTAGATTGCAGGGTTTACCTCCTGACTCTCCACCTACCATGGAAGGACAAGAAGGGGTAACCATGGAACAACCAGCTTCTGCTAATGTTCCTGCAGGAACTGGCTTAGCTAGTGAAACCAAAGAAGATTTCATTGTTTATACAAATCCTTTGGTTCAATTTCCTCATGCAATCGATGCCTCAGTGCATTCTCCATTGGAAGGCCATGTCGATAGTCCTACTCCACCATATTATGGTCTAGATGCTCCTTTTCAGAGAACCTTTATGGGCCAAGATATTTCTAGTTTGGGTTTATTAGACCTTCACTAGGGAACCCTCCTTTTGGAGAGGAAGAATAGAGAAGAATTAATGCATCTCTTGATTGATCTCACAACATTTCAAAGAGAGTAGAAATAATCATTCCTTCACTTATGTCTTGTTATGAAATTATGTCATCTTGTTTACCCCGTAATATAGACCCTTGGACTATAGATGAAATTAAACCTTCTTCTGAAAGTCTTCCAACGTATGGCGAGACTTCTTGCAACCCATGCCCTGAAGGATATCGTTCACTAGCTCAAGTGTTAGGTCCTATTGAAGAAATTCTATTTCAAGGTAATCCAGGTCCAAATGACAATCCTACAATCTCACATCCTGGCCCTGTTACTAGAACTTCCATACATGTCATGGTTGGGGGGCAATCCATAAATCAAGTTATGTTAGCACACTCTAACTCCGGGGGGCAACCCCCAATGCGAGTTAAGTCATCTGTTAGTGGAAATATTACTAGTTCAGGACAAGTTGCTACTGTCGCACAACCTATAGTAGTCATCCCTCCTACTAATACCAATGTTCTCCCCCCCCCCCCCCCCCCATCCCATTCAGGCCAACCCTTAGGGATGCAAACTGTCAATAATACAACTTCTTGGGAATATACTTATCCAGGAAGTCATCCACCTATGGTTAATCAAGTGTATCAACAACCATCGCCAGTGGCTATTTATCCTGGAATTCCTTACCCTGGGAATGGTTTTGTACCTTGGTGACAACCTAATTGGTCCAATGTTCCATCATATGGAGGAACGTTTGTTAATACTTCTAGAGGATATGGTGTACCACCCCCTGAAGGACTGCCACGTGGAACTGGAGGACGTGGGGACCCATAGGACCTGGAGGTCCTAGAGGTCTTAGAGTACCCGGTGGACCATTTGGATGACCACCACCACCACCACCACCACCTAGAGGAGGACCCCCTCCCTCAGGTGGCCCACCTCCCCATGGAAATTATGGAAATCAACAACCATTTCAAAAAGCTTCAGGGGCATCATCCATACCCATCTATCAATCAGCATATAGTCCTACTAGCCAACAAATGCCATACAAGTACTACCAGTATCTGCAACCAAATCAACAACTGTCATTTCTAGATACTTTAGATCTTCCAGACTTGTCAAGATTGATAAATGACCCAATCCATCATGACCCCTCTTGGCCTACCATTCCTGTAAAGCTACCTTCTAATATACCCAAGTTTGATGGTAAGCCCAGTGAAGATCCAAAAAAACATGTGATGACATTTCACTTATGGTGTTCAGCCAATTATTTGATGGATGGCTCTATCCATCTCAGGATTTTTCAAAGAACCTATTTGTGCCAGAATTTGTTCTCAGACTACAGAAGAACAAGCCAACACAATTTCAATAATCACAATAAAGTAAAATAGGATTTTCTAGGGTTTTGCTTGAACAATTTGAAGACAAGAGGGAAAAAATTCATAAAACCAAATTAAACACTAAATCATGAGCATTTGAATGACTGAGATGCATACCATATAAACCATAATCCAATAGAAAACAAAATACTGAGTTTTACCCACAGTTAGCAAGCATTTCAAGCATAAAAACATTAAACATGAAATGAATATACCAACTGAGTAATTAACACAAATTAGAAATGAAACCAGTCAATAATCTGAAGGGCATATAGTGCATATATTTCATAATTCAGTCCTCAAAAACACATAAGAGTCTTTTACTTAGCTCATAAACAAATCCTGATAGCTTCGCCTTGTCAGAAAAAAAATCAAACCCTTTTGTCCTCTTTCAAACTTACATTTATCCTATTCTTTCAAAAACAGTTGCATAACTGAACCCTAACTACCTTTAGGTCATCTATTGAATGGTTAAATATAAACTTTATCATTATACAAAATGGAATTACTTTTTAAACTAACTAATAACTACTCTGTCTGTCAAGTGTCGAACTGCATGCCCCACCCAATCTTCTCTGACCATTTTGACACTCCAGACAACCGCTCCTGAAAGCCATAATTTTCGCTCTATTTCAAAATTCCAATTAACAAGCACTAATTTTTCACCATGACCTTCACTTACTCTTCGTGCACTTTAGGGAAAAAAGTAATTCCATACACCTTTCTCTCATTATGATATGCTATCATTATTGCATCATTTCTACCAGAAACTGCCATGATTCACCTTCATGTTGATACTGACAGTTGTCACAGTGATTAATTTTTCAATGTTGCCATGGTATCAGCGTCTTCCATCACTAACAACTAATCTTTCTTAGCATCGGCGATCGGAGCCCCAAGATGGAACGAATCAGCACTTCCCATTACTAACTTGTCACTGATCGAAAGCAGTAATCTCTAATGCATCGGAACCTCAAGACACTATGCTTCTGCAGTGTCAACAACATAAACCACTAGCTTTGTGATTGGCGATCGGAAGCTCTATCAACTACCTCGTCGAAAATTTATACCATTGTGCTGTTGCAGTGTTGGCACTTTAGACCACTAGCTTCGCGATCGACGATCAGAAGCTCTATCAACTATCTCATTAGCAATTTATACCACTATGCTACTGGAGTGTTGGCACTTTAGAGAACTAAATCTCCGCTGCCACAGTGTCGTCACTTTAGAGAACTAAATCTCTGCCACGTTGAAAGATGATTTTTAACTTTGCACGACTTTCTTCTAGCGCCTGTGTGCATTTGTTTTTCGGCTTGCGCTACAAGAAAATTCAAGTCAATGATTTTCAAAAATAAATCTCATGATATAGGTTTAAACTTGGTTTAGGAGTCCTAATTAAACTTTTATGTTATTTTTTAGACATTTTAATCCATATAATCCTTATATAAGCCCTTTGATCATGAAATCAAACCAAAACTTGTAAAAATAAACTAAAAAGAATCAAATAACATGAAAGCTAAAGAGAAAAAACTCAAACTATCCCAATCAACAAAACTTTCTAGGAATAAAGAGTAAAATCAATCTTCAAAACATAATCAAAAGTATTAAAAGATAGAAAACAAAAACAGGCTCTAACATCTGGCTCCAACTGTGGGATGAAGTCCTCCCTGTGAGACTTCAAGAACTTGTAGATCAGTGCCTTCTATGCTACTACCTGCTAGTCTGCAAAATTTCCATTGGGTCATGGAGTCCTTATTCTGTTATTCACACCATTATATACAATGAAAGTTAAATCTATTTCTTTCAAATGAGGAACCTTCCATTTACTGAATCAAATTGTAATCCCATTTCCAATGTAACCAGGAAAAAATTTCATCAACCCACCACAACTTGTTTCCAACTCCGAATATATATATAATCAGAAATATTGGAAAACATGAAGCACAAAGATCTAACAACTTATACTCACTTTTATCAAATGATGTCTCTAAAATAACAAATTTATAACTTAGTATTGACTCTAAATAATCTGCCACTGGATCATAAAAATTTCCAAAAGTTACCTCTTCCTGTTCTATGAAAAAGATAGGTTGTTCATAAGAATATTTTGTTCCATGAATATCAAGCAGGCATTGGCAATAAAAGACACCAGGATTAGCCTAAATTTGCTCCAGAATTTTTTGGACAGTATCATCAAAAATGTCAACAAGCTGAACCTCCTTTTCCACACTGTCTTTAAATTGATAACTATCATGCATTGGCTTTAGCTGTTCAAGGTTAATGGATTGAATTCCTGAATCTGTTGATCAGGTTGTGCCATATCACACACCTCACACATTTCTGGGTCTTTCTTTTCAATTTCATCAACATATTTATCAAAAAATAGAGCATCTTCATAATGGTTTTGAACAATAGATTTATCATAACCATGAATATAAGAAACTTCTGAAAAAATGTGAACATCCTGGATTTCATTGATTTTAGTATCAAAACAAAAAGGAATAGAATATAATTCATCATAGAATTCTTGTCTTGGAACCCTAATCTCTTCATCATAATGAGGAGCATTCTGGGAAATTTCAAATGATGATGCTGAAGGTTCATATTTTTCTTCAATACAAAACCGATCTTTAACACATTAACATTGATTTCCAATAGTTTGTTGAACAAGAAATTGATCTTTAACGGGATTAGCATTCAAATGATTATTAATACTTTTGAAATCATTACGAGAATATTCCAAACTATCTCTGCTGATCTCATTACTAGAATAATCTTCAACCTGGCCTAAAATAGCAACATGATTATCGTAATGATCATGGAATTTTTCCTTGATAGCAGTATCTGAAAATGTCACCTCTTCATCTTCAACAAATTCTGAAACTACAACTTCTTCATGATATGTTTTGAATCCTTGATTATACTTATCATCATGATTTTTTGAATCAGAAATTGTATTATAAAAATCAGCCTGCTCACAACAATCTTTAAAAGGAAATTCAGCTGAGAACACATACTTACCATGTTTCTGAAAACATGTGTGGAATTCTTTCAGTGAATAAATGCTAGCAGTGGGAAGAGAAAAATTACATTCTCGTGCATCTTGCTCAAGTGAATACATGAACATCTTCATGAGCACATCTTCATGCTGTATATTTATCTGAACCATATATTGATGAAACATGATGAGGTGATCTAAAGGATTATCCTCTTTGCTTTCTCTAGACCATGGAAGATAATATCCCCAAACATCCATAGTAGATACTGGATTTGGAAAACCTGGAACATCGAAAAAATTGAAAGGTGAAAACCTTCGAGCTAGAATGGCTTCCATCAACTTCGGCCTTTGCATCTTGAACTAGTGGATTTGCCAATCGATTTGTCAAGATCGATTTTGTTTTTTTCTCCTCATAAAATGGAAAGGGTGACAGTAGGTCAAATTAATTAGGGCTTCATAAAGTTGGGGATGACTGAGACCTTTTGATTTCCCTAGCTATTTTCAAAATCTATTCCGGGTCTAAAACACCCAGGTTGTAAAGGTGAACTAGGTATGTTTCTTGTTCCAACTCCCTTAGTAGGCACTGTGAAAAACTGGTGAACAAGTAGTCTTCTAAATTTGATTGTTTAAGTTCACCTCTCAAAACCAGTGAAATGATAAGTGTCCCAGGGAAAATAGGTTTTCAACTTTGTCCTTGGCAACAGTGCCAAAGATGTTTGTGCCAGAATTTGTTCTCAGACTATAGAAGAACAAGCTAACACAATCTCAATAATCACAATAAAGTAAAATAGGGTTTTCTAGGGTTTTGGTTGAACAGTTTGAAGACAAGAGGGAAAAAATTCATAAAACCAAAGTAAACAATAAATCATGAGAATTTGAATGACTAAGATGCATAACATATAAACCATAATCCAACATAAAACACAATACTCACCCACAGTTAGCAAGCATTTCAAGCATAAAAACATTAAACAGGAAATGAATATACCAACTGAGTAATTAACACAAATTAGAAATGAAACCAGTCAATAATATGAAGGGAATATAGTGCATATATATTTCATAATTCAGTCCTCAAAAACACATAAGAGTCTTTTACTTAGCTCATAAACAAAGCCTGATAGCCTCCCCTTGTCAGCAAAAAATCGAACCCTTTTGTCCTCTTTCAGACTTACATTTATCCTATTCTTTCAAAATAGTTGCATAACTGAACCCTAACTACCTTTAGGTCATCTATCGAATGGTTAAATATAAAATTTATCATTATACAAAATAGAATTACTTTTTAAACTAACTAATAACTACTCCTTTCTGTCATGTGTCGAACTGCATGCCCCACTCTTCTCTGACCGCTTTGACACTCCAGACAACTACTCCTGAAAGCCATAATTTTTGCTCTGTTTAAAAATTCTGATTAACAAGCACTGTTTTTTCACCACATCCTTCACTTTCTATTTGTGCACTTCAGGGAATAACGTAATTCCATACACCTTTGTCTCATTATGATATGCTATCATTATTGCATTAGCTCTGCCAAAAATCGCCATGCTTCACCTTCATGATGATACTAACAGTTGTCACAGTGATTAATTTTTGAATGTCATCGCAGTATTGGCATATTCCATCACAAAATACTAATCTTTCTTAGCATCGACGATTAGAGCCCCAAGACTGAATGAATAAACACTTCCCATTACTAACTTGTCAGTGATCGGAAGCAGTAATCTCTAATGCATCGAAACCTCAAGACACTGTGCTGCCATAGTGTCAGCGACATAAACCACTAGCTTTGCAATCAGTGATCGAAATATCTATCAACTACCTCGTCATAACGTTATACCATTGTGCTGCCACATTGTCGGCACTTTATACCACTAGCTTCACAATCGGTGATTGGAAGCTCTATCAACTATCTCATCGACGCTTTAGACCACTATGCTGCCGTATTTTCAACACCTCGTCTGAAATTTATACCATTGTGCTACCGTAGTGTCAGTTCTTTAGATCACTAGCTTCACGATCGGTGATCAAATGTTCTAGAAACTACCTCATCGGAACTTTATACCATTGTGCTACCGCAGTGTCAACACTTTAGATGACTAGCTTCGCGATCAGCGATCAGAATCTCTATCAACTATCTCGTCGACGCTTTAGACCACTATGCTGCCGTAGTGTCGGCACTTTAGAGAACTAAATCTCCACTACCGCAGTTTCAACACTTTAGAGAAATAAATCTCTGCAACGTTGAAAGATCATTTTTAACTTTGTACGACTTTCTTGTAGCGCATGTGTGCATTTGTTTTTCGGCTTGCGCTACAAGAAAATTCAAGTCAATGATTTTCAAATATAAATCTCATGATATAGGTTTAAACGTGGTTTAGGAGTCCTAATTAAACTTTTATGTTATTTTTTAGACTTTTTAATCCATATAATCCTTATATAAGCCCTTTGATCATGAAATCAAACCAAAAATTGTAAAAAAAAACTAAAAAGAATCAAATAACATGAAAGCTAAAGGGAAAAAACTCAAACTATCCCAATCAACAAAACTTTCTAGGAATAAATAGTAAAACCAAACTTCAAAACATAAACAAAAGTATTAAAATATAGAAAACAGAAACAAGCTCTAACAGAACCCTCACTAGTATTGCTGCAAAGTGGTACATCGATTCACCACATCACTCTTTTTTGGATTTTAATGCCCTAGCAATGGCCTTTTTAACACACTTTCAATTTCCAATCCGATATGAAACAGGTAGAGACCTTTTGACCTCACTTTGACAAACCACATCAACTCACATCTCCAATCATATCTATGAATGGAGATGAAGATGAAGGTTAATCAAGGCACCTATTCCTGATCAGTTGCTTGCTGATTAGTTTACAAAGTCTTTGCTTCCACCTATTGCTAGAGATGTTTCCATGGTAGGCGTTGTTACTGAGGATAATGCTATTAGCCATGCTCAGTACCTAGATTTGGTTTATTCCTAGTAATGTACTCTATATGATTTGATTCTCCATGCTCCTCGACCTACAATAGATCCATCTAGACCCGCAACTAAACCACCTACTGATTGCATACTTGGTTCAGTTCAAATGCAAACGACGGCTAAATATTCTAAGAAACAAAATCAAACCACTACCCCATCAAATCAACTAGCACCATCTACCAAATCTACACCCTCTCCTATTGCTTTTGCTGAAGTAAACACAATCCAATCAAATGAATCTCCCAACGAAAACAAGAAAGGAAAAAATAGATCTAAAAAAACTAATAATCAATAGGAAGGAAACAACACACACAATTTAGATGCTCATTCAAAAGGTAAGAGAAAGGTAAGGTACCCTTGTTTAATCTGCATAGGTGACCATTTTACAAAAGAATGTCCTTGTCGTGAGGAAGTTGGTAATTTTTTGAAAACTTCACGCACCCTAGCAATGTTGAAAGATCATTTCCCTTCCCAACAATAGTTAATTGATCATAAGTCCTTGAATGAAACTTCTTCATCTACTGATGAAGTTTGAATGATGTCTAGTGAAACAATTAATTTGAACACAAGATCACATAGTTATGACCCTCGTCCAGAAAAGAAACTTGATGATTTTCCATTTAAAAAACCCTCAACTTCCACACCTCCTCCTAATAATGGTCTTCACATTGAAAAACCTGTTCCAGAAGCAATTTTCTGTCCACCCAAGGGTACTCTACACAAGTCCACAATCAATCCTAACACTCGTGCCACTCAATATTATAATATTGTCTAAGATTTGGCTCAAGCACCCTGCGCTATGTAGACTTTAGAGGTACTTCAAACCTGCCCAACTCAACGGAAAAACTTGCTTACTACCCTCGGAGCTATGGATCCTAAGAATAGTAATATCATCACTTTCAAACTGGATGATTTCTGGATGAGACTCTCACATCAGTTAGCTTTCTAGATTGCTACCAAGATTGCTAGAAAGACTAATCATCGTACTGTTTTGGACAAGGGTTCCTCTACATCAATTATGTCTTTATCTTGCTGGAGAGCCATTGGTTCTCTGGAAATCAACCGTTCACCTACCACTCTTAAGGATTTTGATGGTCGTGGCTTTCAAACCTGTGGATTACTACCTTCCATCCATGTTGAACTGGGGGGAAAATCAGTCTCCATTCACATTGAAGTTGTCGACGCTCATTTAGATTACAACTTACTCCTAGGTCATAACTAGTTTTACACTATGCAAGATATAGCATCGACCATTTTTCGGATCATTGAGTTCCCATTCCAAGGAAATATTGTTACTGTTGATCAGTTAGATTTCATCATTCCTAGTGCCATTACAAATGATGCAAAATGTGTTCCGCTCCTGAATACCCCACGGTATGAGGACATTGGATTAGGTCTTATCAAAGACTCTTCACTAATGGTATTTTTTCCCTCATCTGATCCTCCTCCTGCTTCGCAAACTGCATCTATTAACATAATTTCTACCTCTCATGTAGATAAAGGAAAATCAATTGTTGATGAATCAAAATCCTTTTCCCCTTTCAAAGAAATTTACAATGCAATCCAAGATACCAGTGATTCCCCCATCAATGACCATTTGTTGGTGGCCTTAGATCATTATCACATGACATACTGGATCGAAACACCCCCCCCATCTCTAGATTATATTTCACACACACTTCATAAAAACGAGTATATCATGGAAGTTATGTCATTAGAGGAGATTCCTTAGGAAGATTATCATCACCGATATTCTTTCCTTCCCCCTTTCCATATTGTAGAAGACCACTTCACCTCCTCGGTTTCATCGGATACAGTCCTCAAACCTTAGTCTCCAATCCTCAATCGTAGTGTCGATTTTGAAAAAAAATTGTGCAACATTACAAAAACTATTGTTGTAGACATATCAGTGAAACCAGGTGTTTCTGAGAACATTTTCATAGGACATAACTCTTCACTTGGAGAGGTTCAAACATACACGTCCCTTTTCAAGGAGTTTAGATATGTCTTTGCATGGACATACGAATAAATGCTAGGGATTAATCCCTCTATCGTTGTTCATGAGATAAAAAATTACCCCGATGCCAAGCCCGTTTGTCAAAAACTAGAACATGCCCATCCATGAAAAGCAACGACTATTAAAGAAGAAGTTGAGAAACTTCTAAAGGCTGGTTCATTTACCCCATACCATTAACTAAATGGGTGTCCAACATAGTCCCTATGAACAAAAAACAGGGTACTATTAGGGTTTGTATCGATTTTAGGGATTTGAATCGATCTTGTCCAAAAGACAACTTTCCCACCCCCTATATCGATTAGATAATCGACAATTGTGCTGGAAGCATTATTTTTTCCTTTATGGATAGCTTCTTCAGCTATAATCAGATTGAGATTCTCCCGTCAGAGCAACACAAGGCAACATTTATTTTCTCTTGGTGGAATTTATCTTATCGTAAACTACCTTTCAGTTTCAAGAACGTTGGTACAAAATTCCAACGTGCCATGTCCTATGCTTTTCATGACATTAAACATGTTGTGGAACCTTATCTTAATGACCTGCCTGCTCATTCCAAACAATGGGATACTCATGTCGACCATCTAAGAGCTGTGTTTCTTTGATGTTGTCATTTTAATATTCATCTAAATCCCCATAAATGTGTTTTTTGTGTAGAAGGTGTCTGACTTCTTGGCTTTATTTTTTCCAAAGATGGCATCTGTATAGATCCCTTGAAAATTGAATCTATCTTAGCCCTACATGCTCCCACGAATGTAACTAAAATCCAAAGTTTGCAAATGAAGGAAAACTTCCTATGTCTTTTCGTCTGCAATTATGCAGAAAGGACACACAATTTCATGAGGTTGCTCAAGAAAGATACCCCTTTTGCATGGGATGATTTCGTGCAACTCGCATTTGATAATCTTAAACATGCACTTACCCATGCACCAGTGTTGCAACCACCTAATTATGCAAAGGATTATTCCTTATATGTGGCTGCATCCTTGTCTACCATGGGCATGGTCCTTGTTCAAGAAGATGAACACGAGTAGGAACATGTGATTTATTACACAAGTAAGAGTCTTTTGGACTCTAAAAATCGATACTCACATGTGGAGAAACTCGCTCTAGCCACGGTCATTGCAGTCCATAAGTTTTGTCATTATATCTTGCTCCGCACCACCATTGTTTACGCTAATTCCAACCCCATGTGCTACGTTATCACAAAATAAGTGCTCGGGGGAAAATACTCACATTGGATTGTGATTCTCCAGGAATTTGAGTTAGAATTTACTAAAAGCACTTCTAAGAAGTCTCTCATCTTTGTAGAGATTATATGTGACCTTCCCCATACTACTGATACTACAGAACCCTTTGATTCATTGACGGACGAATCATTATATCTCATTAGTACGACTGACCCATGGTATGAAGATATCATTTTGCATATCCAGACCTTACAATACCAGCCCACTGATTCTTGAGAAGAACGTCATCATGTTCGCCACCAGGCCAAAAGTTATCTTATCTTGAATGATACCCTATATCATCGTGGTTTTGATTCCATCTTACGATGTTTCCTTACGCATGAAGAGGATGATATCATTTTAAATGATTGCCATGCTAGAGCTTGTGGCGGTCATCTCTCTGGGTTGGCTACTGCCCAGAAAATATTGTGTGCGGGGTATTTCTATCCCTCTATTTGCAAAGATTGCATTGAAACAATCAAGAAATGCCCGCCCTGTTAAATGTTTACTTCTAAGAAACGCACACATCGAACTCTGCTCCATCCCATTGTAGCAGTTGGCCCCTTTGCAAAATGGGGCATAAAATTCATGCACTGTAGACCTACCTCAGTCGGGGGGCATGGCTACATTATTGTGGCTGTGGACTATTTTACAAAATGGGTTGAGGTGATGCCCACATATGCCGAAGACGGTAAGACTACTGCACTAGTATTATTTAACCATATCATTGTGAGATTCGGGATTCCTAAGGCCATCGCGACCGATCATGGATCACATTTTAAAAACAAAATGATGGCAGAGCTCAGTGTAAAATTAGGGTTTTGTCACAATAACTCTACACCATACTATCCTCAGGCCAACGACCAAGTTGAGGCTGTAAACAAAGTATTAAAGACAATGCTTGAACGGATTGTAGGGCAAGCCAAGTGAAATTGGAATTTATAGCTTTTCTCTACACTCTGGGCCTATAGGACTATTGTCAAAACTTCCACTAGCTTTACACCTTTCCAATTAGTATACAGGCTGGAAGCCACTCTCCTGATAGAGTGTGAAATCCGTTCTTTAAATCTTGTTTTGGAAATATTACCCAACACTACTATAGAAGAATAAATATTCCTGCATCTAAACCAAGTTTATGAAACTCAACATGATTTTGCCTTAGCTAATGAGGCACATAAATGAAGAATGAAAGTTTAATATGAGAGGAACATCCAAACTTGTTCCTTCAATGAAGGAGATCTGGTATTGACCTATGACCAGAAGCATGACAAGATGGGGGCAGGAAAATTTGAGTCTATGTGGCATGGGCCCTATATTTTCAGTCGCATTTTATAGAAAGGAGCATATGAATTGGTTTATTATGACATGATACCTTTGGGAGAGCCCCAAAATGGGCTCTACCTCAAAAGTTACTATGCCTAGGTCATCTAACATAGGGCCTTTTGTACATATTGTTTATAGTTTGTTGTGTGTCTTAGCTTTGAGAAGTGTGTCTTTTGTGTGATTCAAAATGTGTTTTTCCATAAAACCCTACTTATGCATGTCTTTTGTTTGATGGACATATAAATTCCTTCATTGGTTTTGCTGATAGTGCTCATCGATATAGACTTAATCTTGCATCAACAGCTTAGGTACTATACTCTCCTACGAGTGAGTTGGTGATTTTAGGGGGTATTCTTTTAGGTCCCTCCACCAGAAATCTAGCAGAATATCAGGCTGTGATCAGATTGTTGATGAAAGACCTAGCTAATGATGTAAGGGAAATTAGGGTTTACCTAGACTCTAAACTAGTTGTCCAACTGCTTAATCAAGTCTACACCATCCGACATACCATTCTTCTTCATACTTTTTGAAGAGTTAGGTTGTTAGAGAGCTCTTTTGAATAAGTTACATATCAACACATTCCAAGGCATTTAAATGTTGTGGCAGATTCCCTAGCTAACTATGTATTAGATTGGCATATTGCTCAATTTTAA
>LPNX010816772.1:17691-92661 GCA_001517045.1 Pseudotsuga menziesii | reverse complement strand
TTGTAGCACCGAGATACAAAATTTGCATTGAAGAATCTCTAACATTTAGTGCCCATTCAGGACCATGAAAAGTTCGGAATACATATACATAGGGAAAAATCTGAAGCTTCGAAGCTTTCAATAATACATATACAAAAAATGAAAATCAAGACAAGCTAATCCTCATGATGCTCATGGTAGCATGCAATGTCTTGGGCCACTCTATAGAGTAGCCTAGAAAACTGTCCAGAGATACCTGTAGTATGGTGTTGATACCACCTAGGTAACTCATCAGTGGTCATGTCAGGCATACCCACAGTCAAGTGTTGTAGGTTCTCCTTGAGATCTATGATCTCTTCCTTAGATTCAGAATGGTATACCATCATATCCCTAGTACCTGCTCACCTAGTAATAGGCGACATCCGAAGTTGGACGGATAGATCCAATGTCTGCATGAAAACATTTTTATCTCAGTACTACAAAATAAAAAATGAAATAAAGAAAAAATTAAAAACAGAATTTATTTTTCTTACCTCGATCATCCCATACTTCTAGATTAGGTAGAACCAACTCCGGGTCATGCCAGAAGTCTACCCCCTCATAGGAATAATCCTCCACCATAAGGAACTAGTTTCTCAACCAGCAAAAGAATCCTGACTCGTAGCTAACTTTGGGCCCTCCACCTCTGAGGAGAGGCATGGATGTAACCCATGTAATCATCCTTGGATCCTCAGGATCAAGTATGGTAATGATCACCTGTGGCCTAATGTGAGGTACCTGCTATAAGATAATGGACATTATCACAGCTCCGTAGCCAAATTTCTTCAGCGTTCTTCTTTTACACTTGTTTAATTGACTCTTTAGACACACCAGCATGCCTTCACACCAGTTGAAGACGGTGGGCTCCATGCACTACAAATCATATAGCATATGTGATCTGCCTGTAAGGTGGGAAGCCATAGTACCTACTACCTTGCATATAGTATACACCACTGTCCTCAAGGGAAGATCTACTAAAGACCTGATCTGTAGCTTCCTCGATTGGGACTCTATACTCAATGAGTAGTGCTGATCAATAATATCATCTAAGGAGCCTTCTCCTCCTCGTGCTCTAGATAGAACTATACAGATTCCCCTCATAGACAAAATAGTCAGAAAGTAAATATCCTCAACCTCTATAGGTAGGATATGGAATCCCACCACAAAATTCCCTTGGTCGGGATCCCACATATCTATGATATATTCTAGCAGTCAAATATGTGCTTTCATTCAAGGTATCCGAAAATACTTAAGAAGCCTGCCGTTTTGTAGAGACTCAATGGTGGCTGGATCATTTGCAGCCTAGTTTCCCAGGACTTCATGCTCCCTTTCCTTCCAGATTCCCATGATGTGCCTGTAACATGTAATTTTTGTAGTTACAAAACATCTCATGGTTAAAAGGAAGAAAAGTAAATACAATGATAAATTGCAAAGCAAGAAGAAAATATTGAAAATTTTGTTTTTTGGTGGACTAGGATTTTATTTTTTCTCTTCTTCATCCTATGGCACTACTAGACTTCACCCATAGAGCACTGCGACGCCTATACCTATGACTTCTAGAGTGTCGAGCGCCTGTCTGATGTGGACAGAGCGCCTACAGCGTCTCTGTCCCAGCTTGACAGAGCATCATCGGGGGCGCTGCCCGACGGCCACAAACCTTGTAAGAAGACAAATTTTGCCTTCTAATATGGGTCAAAACTTCTATTAGGATGGTTAATCCCCTACCCTGCCATTGCAAAAGAATAATCTAACTTCTATCTTTTCTTTTAAACAATAAAAAACATTTTTAGCAACTTGGAATTAAACAATGCAAAAGAAGAAAAATGACATTTTGTGAACATGGAGGGGGAAAGAAAAAAATACTTACCTCTTCTAAGGAGAATGAAGAACAATGTGGTGCAGAACCCTTGCAAAATCAGCGGAGGAAACTCTTGCTATTAAAGCCAACTTCCAAAACTCACCAAATGGTAAAAAGCAAATGGTAAAAATAACTTACCTATCCTTTCTATTTATAGAATATTTGGGGTTTTCAAAAAATACATTGCAATTTATTTAATTTTGAAATCCAAATTATTTTGGTAAAAGTGGGTTTTTATTTTTTACTTTCTATAGTTTTGAAAAAATGGATTTTAATGGTTTTTTTGAGTTTTTGAGGTAAAAATTGGGTCATGGCTACGATGTAAGATATTTTGGTCTTTTTCAAGCTTAGAGCAAAACTGAAAAAGTACTGAGCGTCATTTTACACTTTTTCCATGCTCATTAAAATTCCAGTAGAAAGGTGTCGAGTCTACTTTTTTGATTTTTCAAGCTCATTAAAAATGGATTATGAAAAAGGAACCTAGTTCAAGATTTATATTTAAGCTCTTTTTAGTCTCCTCAAAACATAAAAATATTTCCAAACAAACTTGTTGCATTCACACTTGGAAAAGAATCAGAACGGTCGACTAGTCGGGCGTAGGTTATCTCTTTTTTGGACTGACTGGCCTTATTTACGAAAAAGGACCTTTTGGAGTCTTCTTAGTCATTTCAGACTCTCTAAACATTAAACAAAAAATGAGTTTGCTTTCATTGGACTTGTAAAATTAAACAGTGAAAGGCCCTATTTCGAACCCCTCCTTTCTCAGGTTCGTGAAAAATATGAGAATGGACTCATCATTTGATGATATTTAACGAGTGTTTGATAGCCTCTTTAGACTCGTAGAAACAAAAAGGGGCACTCACCTTTCAAGGTAGTGAAATTAAAGGAAAGGGGAATGGTTTTTATTTGTTTATATAGCAGTACTCTATAGTCCACCTTTGAACATGGCACCTTTCTGCATTTTCATATCTGAATAGTTGGGTTTTCATCTTGTCTCGAAGTCTATCCACTTTTGTGAGTCACCTAACTCCTTAGAGTCAATTCAAATAATTATTTGTCATATTTATTGCATTACACTTGGTTCTATTCTTGTTTAAGTCAATGCTGCCAAGTCATGTGTTGTGTCGTCAAACTGTTCAAAGGGTGTCTCTTCCAGAAAAACAAATCATCAGTAACTTCACTTGTCCTTAAAAGTCAGTCATTTCTAAGTCAGTCTCGTTACTTCAAATCAAATTTTGATCCTAGTTTTTGGTCACTGATATGGGAATCATTATGTCCCTCTTGTGACGAAGACTATTCCTATCGACTTCAAATCACTATCCAGGAATTAGACCTAGAAACCTAGACTACAGTACCTTGGGTCTGCATGCCTCAATGACAGGTTACCTCGCTTTCAACATGGGTTTACATCATTGACTCTTGATTAACAGATCTCATCGAGTGTTCGAGTTCAATTCCTTATTCACATTCGATGATATGTATTGATATACCTTGGGAATCATTGACATCAATGGTGACTTCCCTCACACTTGTTAACAATTTACATCATTGACTAGTAATCAAGTGGTTTCTACCATGTTCGATGTCAAGACATTGTAATCACATGGTTAGGTTTGTGTCGTTTGGATATCGGAATGAGGACCTTGAGTGGTTAGGCTATCAGCATTATTTTCTATGCTTAGGTTGCGTTTGGAGATCATTTAGAGTCATGACATGGATCCACATTGTATGTTTGGTGGCTGTGTTCCATATTGAGGTTGAGAGACATAAATTTACTTTGTACATTATGTAGCTATGTCCTATCTTCTATATCAGTTATTCATCGATCTACAGTGTATTATTGGTAGCCATGACATGGTCATCATCCTAGATCTGCAATGTATTGGTCCGCAACTATGATTGGTTTGGATGAGGTTAGTTACTATTCCTGTATGAGTTTATCTCTCTTTGTCTTTGTTGGTTGCTGGGCAGACCCGGGTTTACTATAATGTACCAACAACACCCCTAGCTCACTGGCCCTTTCGGCAACAGACCATGGAGCGGCGTGAAGTCTCACCTGAAGTGATCCTAATGGGTTGGCCAAAGACTCAAGTGTCTCGACCAGGTTCTGTATGGCATCCTATGTGCGCCTCGCAGCTCTTCTTACCCTGCGAGGTGTCTCTTTCTGCGATGCGATGCGTAGTTTCCTCTTACTCACGATGAATCCAACCTTTATCGCATTACCATGTCCTGGGAAACCCGTACTCTCTCCTACGCTCTATCCTCAACCCGCAGTATCGCGCACCACAGCTCCCCTGATGGTGCGATATCACCTCCGTGTGATATCCTACTGCTGCGACTCAGCATACTGGTGTTCAACTTATAGGACTCAACACACACAAGGTTGTTTTACACTGCGACTCTTAACTAGCTTAAGTGAAACATAGACAAACTCTTATACAGAACACTTAAAGACTTCAACTTGCATTTATCCTTCTAATATGTTGTGAACTAAATAACACATACATACATTTACTGTAAGCAAATTTCATGTAATGAACGACACATATAACAAGTAAATACAATCACATGAATCAGTTACATAACGCTCTAATTTTACATGGTTCACTTCCAGGGTAGAAGCTACGTCCACAGAACTGTGTCTCTATATTATAACTTGAGAGAGGTACATAGTTCTGTTGCACTGCATATGCAGCTATAGATCTTCTGGGTAACTCCGCACACAGCCTGGAGCCCTTCTCTCTTAGATCTCTTCTCTATATTTCCTTCTTACAATATACTCTCGCTCTCTCTGTCAATCCCTGCGGATTGTTACAATACAAAATAACAGTGAGCTAACAGACGACTGGACTCTTAGACTCGCTAATGTCTGAGTGGCTACGAGATATCCTAATAGCTCTAGAAGGACTGACTAGCTGGATGGCTTAAAATGCCCAAAATGCCAACCTTTTACAATACAAAATATATCCCTTTATAGGCGGCCCGAAGGTCTCGCCATTAAAACACTGTGGGCCTGTCCCAATAGTAACCAAAAACCCTAATTAGTGATAGTCGGCATATCTGTACTTGGGGTAGCCGCTTTCCGTCACACCACTGCTCTCTGTAGTCTTCCATGCTTCCCAGCGCTGACCATGGGTACTATGCACCGCTTCCTATCTTTTGTCCTTCGTCTTCAATACCTCGACCTCGTCCCTCCTTTTCCTTTATGAGGGTAGCTGAGCCCTCCTGTCTTCGTCACTGCCTTCAATGCGGTGGTTGAGCTCTCTCTTCTCGGCCGCTTAGGTACTTTCATCTTTCTTGACTTCTCTATCCCAATAGTCATGGTTTCCGGCTCTGCTCTGCAGCTAGAAACATGCTGCGGCGTCGTAGCTTTACCTTATCTCTTCATATTCGCCAAATTTTCTATCTGCCAAAATGGCAGCTTCTCCTGTAGCTATGGGACTCTACTCCAACAGTCCCCTAACACTTACTTGTGGCTCATCCTCGAGCGACTACCAGCAGGCTTCTCCTGCTGTAGCTTCTCCTTGGCTTCCTGCGAAGTGCGGTGAAGCTTGTCCTGAAGTCCTGGGACTTCGTTCTGCATATCTACGACACGTTCTTGTGCTAAGTCAAGCATAGCTTGACTAATACTGGAGTCTTCTGCTGCATCAATTTCATTTCTGGTGGCAGTGAACTCCCCAACTTTCTGCTCAACCGCATCGACTAGCTCTGTGATTTGTTCCTGATATGGTTGAAGCAGTTCATTGATGTGTATCTCCTATTCTCTCAACCGTTGCACTTCCTGATGCAAGTGGTTCATCTCCGTCATCTTTCTCATCTTTTGAAGAGCTGCTAAGCTCTTGATTTCTTCCTTCATTACTGATGTGGTCTTCTCTATCAGCTGAATACTTTGCTGGATTTCTACTTTCTCGGGAGGCTCATCTAATTCCAACCATGTGTTCGTCACATTGGCTAGCACCGATAGTGCATCGTCTATGCGAGATTTCATATCCATGGAAGTGAGTCGAAAGGCCTCTACTCTGGCTTCCTTGTCCGCCTGGGGGGTGTCTGGTGGTCTAGCCTCAAGCTCAGCAATCTGGGATTTGTGGTCTTCCTCCATCTTGGCCACTATTTCTTCCATCCTGGTTACTTTTTCCTCCAGAGCCTTTGCTCTATCTACAACTCTTCTTAGCTTCTGTGGGAGAGGCAAGGTGAACTCAATATTACATTGGGGTAACTCCAATGTGATGCTCTATAAGACTTGAGAGAGATTCTGTTCTCTTTCTTCATATGTTCTTAACTTGTCTGCCTTTTTATGATAGCTGGTGGTGAGTGCTGCATTCTTTTGTTTCAGCTGTGTGTTTTGTTTGTTTCAGTTGATAGCTCTCTATGTCTGAGCTCTGCGCTTAGCTGCTGCTGGATCATCTGCAACTGATCAATGTGGAACTCTGTGAGGTTAACCTTGACAGGTTTCCTAATCTGTATCGGTGCATCCATCATTGACGCAGGGAATCAGATGCTCCCTGGTGGTATCAAGACTGTATTGATGCAATTTGTTCCCAATATTTCCTCGCGGGAAACCGACTGTGTTGAACTTTCTCCTACAGTCGCCTTTACGGGAGGAACCTGTATCATGACAGTCTTCTCAGTAATTGCTTTTAAGTCCAGAAGCTGCTTCTCTACCGCTCTCTGTATATTTGCCTGCGATGTCCGCATCGCCTCAAATGAGTCCTTCAACGTGTCATGCATTCTTGTTGCAATGAGTTCATAATCATCTTCTATCAGTGCAGTCTTCGAAGGTGGTTTTGTGGCTTTGTGCTTTTTCTTCTTTTGTGCGTCTGGTGTCTCTTCTTCTCCATCCTTTGTCGTCTATGCCTCAGGTGGCACTTGCTATGAATATTTCCTCTTTTCTCCTGGTAGTGGCACTTGTGCTGCATCTTGCGTCTCGGTCTCCACTTTGTCTTTGCCTTTGTCCGATGGGTCTGTCTGTGCGGTACCTGATGGTAGGGGTGTGGTATATTCTAACGCTTGCTTCCAGTCGTCACCAAAGTCTTTGATGACGTCCTCGACATCCTTCGCTGTCATCCTGAACCAACCATTGGCCCAATCATCCCTTTTAGCCCTTTTTGGCCTCAAATAAATTATATGGCGGTCCACCATAAAATCAAGCCAATAATCATATGTGTCCACGATCTCCTTGCTGATCCATGGTGTTTCTTGGAGGACGTTCCTTAGCAGCCTATAGTATTCATAGAATACTATCACATCGACCTTTTTCTTGGAAGGGCTGCTAGTCTCCCATAAGTTTGTGTAGCGCATACCTTTGGGCTCGCCACTCGCTAGCTGTCGAAATTGGGTATGGGGTGGCTCCTTCCACCCAACGAATGCACAGAGTATCAGCAACCATGAGAAATGGAAGGGGTGGCTTGCCTCATCCTGAGCTTGCAAAAAATCTTGCTGAAACATATTTAACAAAAATAAAGACCAATTGAAATGTTCCCCCTCTACAACTTGTATGGGCAGGTTAATTACTGATCCTGTGACCTCCTTTGGGCGAACCTTGGTTAACATTCTGCCTGCAAGCAGAATAGCTATAAATTTGAGTGTATTGTCTGCTAAGCTTGTGATGTCGTAAGCTCGACCTCCTCGCTGTAGTTTATACTTGGCGACTAGGGATGGTGATAGTTTGGAATCCTTGGTCTTTCCTGTTATATTTTTCTTCAGGTCTTGACCAGTCTTGGACAACCCGATGATGCGGTGTATCAGGTTGATATTCAGGTCGACCTTGTTACCAAGCCAGAGGTAACCCCCATGTACGCATGAAAGCAGGATGCGCACCACTACATTAACATCTGTACCTCATCCAAAATGTGGTATTCTTAACAGATTGAGCAGGCCTTAGCGCTCAAGAATCTGGACATGTTCCATGGGAACATATTCATCTACACCTGTCCTTGGGTTCTTCTAAATCGTAAGATACTGATCTGGCCAGAACTGAGGATATGTCTTACTATCGCCCAGGTTATAATCTACAAATTTAACAATAGCAGCATATCCTAATAGATCTCCATCTTCCTTTACTTTGAGAATCAATATGTGGCATAGGAACAGGAAACTTACCACTTTTGGGAATTTTTACCTTTGGTGCACCATCAACTCATGGCATGATGTAGTCTGTTGCATTATGAACTTCTTCGCCTAGCTCCAGACTAGATTATTCTCTTATTTGAACTTGGCTCCTCATTCTTAGCAGTTGTTCGGTCTGTGATGAACTTGGCGTGACACCCTTAGACGACGTTGTCATAGCGGTGTTGCGTCTGCAACAATTTCCCAAAATTCTAAAAAAATTTGGGACCCTCCTTTGTTTTCGATTAGCCTGTTTTTCCTTCCCTACTTTGATGCAATGATTTCTCAGAATGTTTGTTTTAATGCCTAGGTTTCTCTACTTGCTGCCTTGGAGAGCCTTTGGAAACCTGTTGGATTGCTGCTGTTGAATGTATTTGAAGCTTGCTGAAATCGGAAGCTGTTTTGCTTTGGTTTTCCGCCGTTGCGGCGGGTTTTAATTTTTCACCTCCTGATTGCAGAACCTTCCGACTGCCGACCCTTTTTTCTTACGGCGGGTGCTTTGCTGATTGGGCATCGGACGCTTTTTTATATTTTATCCCGCCATTGCAGACGAGTTTTTGATCGTGATTTCCGGTTTTCTCCCAACTTATGTATTTTCGAATGACTTCAAGTTTTTTAAGTCGGAACCTTTTACTGTGTTAATTTCCCCCGTTGCGAAGGGATTTGGACTTCCATCCTCTGACTTGGGATCCTCCCGACGTCTGACGCGTGTAACCAGAACATACACTTTTAGGATTGTATCTTCCGCCGTTGCAGAAAGCTTCAAACTCTTGGCTTTCGATTCAAGTTTTCTTCAACGTCTGATTGTTGAGTTCTCCCGTCTCGCCCAACATTGCGGACAGATCGACGTTATGGCCTTCCACCTTTGCGGAAGGTTCCGCATTCTCACCCTCCAATTTAGAATGGATTCCCGTTCGACATGTTATGTCACATGTGCGGATTTTGTATATATGTGAGCGGGTCATGGGGTTTGTTTATCATTCCATCGTTGTCGATTAGTGTGCTCTACCGTTATCTGTCGCGCTCGCCTATTTCACCATTGCAATACTTACGGTCCAGGTTTTTTCACCGTGCTTGGCGGTTATCTCCACGTCAGCTGCATGCTCTTGCCAAGTAGGTTATTTTCACCATCTCCTTTTCCTTTGAAGCATGTGGTAAAGTTTACATGGACAGTTTTGGGTCGCGGTAGTTTTCCCCTAGCGGTTTTCCGGTTCCGTTGTTTTCAAGCCTATATAAGTAAGGGGAGGGCTAGTTTTGACAGTCATCGGGGTGGTTTTTTAACTCATAGAGAAATTATTTAGGTCGTGGCCTTGCTTGGAAACCACGCATATAGAGATGGGGGTTTGGTGCAGACGGCCATTACGCCGTCTGCACCAAGCTTCCCCAGATAGTGATGATTGTGTCAGAAGAGGGGTTTGTATAGGCATTTTCTGCATTACCTGTGGGTTTTCCTCGTGGTTGTGGCCTCATTTTATCTGCACCCTTGGACATTGGTTTCGCCGTGCCATTCTGCACTTCTTGTTTGAAACCCTAGCTGGTTGGAAAAAATCCGCTGCGATTTGTCGATCTTTAGCCTGGAACACCATGGGTAGTCAAACTAATGTAATTGTTTTGCCGCAAATGGCGTGGCTCCTCATTGTGTCCGTTCCTGCTAAGATATATGTTGTTAAAAGCATAGGGAACCCCCATAGTCATGCTGCATATAACTACGTTCGATCATCTCTTTTGTTGACACACACAGGCTAAACTTTTGAGTACTGCACGTTGCATTTTAATGGTTCTAATGATTAAAGCAACTTCTAGGCTGCACATATATGCATTGGGTTCTTTACTTACTATGACCTTAAACACGTGAGACTGGCATACTAGATATCGATGTAGTTTGTTGCAGTTTAAAGATGGTTATGGAATGGTTCAATATCGTGCAGTAATGTTGCATCTTATAGACAAGGACACTAACATGTGCATAATAAGCCTATTAGTCAGTTCAGTTAGGTTATGCAAGCTGGTATCTTAGTTTTATTGACTAATTGCTGTAAATACTGCACACTGATATAGAAATGTCTATAACTTTGATGCCTCAATATTATCATGTTACCTATGGCAGGAAGAAGTCAATTCTACCATGTCCAAAAGACAAAAGAAAAAGGCCCCAGTGGTGGAAGAAGTGCCACAAGCAGAAGCTGAAGCAAAGACTGAATATATATATGGGGACACTCAATGTGTCTCTGGTGTTGAACCCGAATATCAGTGGGGGATGTCTATAGACTCATCACCAGAAGAGAGGTGCCTGATATGGGACTGGAAGAGGAACCCATCTATGCCAACATCGAAAGATCGGCACTCATGAAGGTCGCCACTAGGACAGAACTCTTCCCATGCCCATAAGTCATAGGATGGATTCTGCCTCGGGCGGATGTCTCAACAATGATTCTGAAGGATGTTAATGATCAAGGTTATGCTGCGTACAGCCCTGGTTATGTAGCCTTGTCCTACCATCTTCCGGAGCACGAAGTGTTCGTGTCTGATGACTGGTTGAGTAACATTAAAATGGACCTGATAGAAACCATGAAAAGAATGATGCTAACAGGGAAACTTTTCAGGCCCAGAGCAATGAATGAGTATGATACAGCGAGTCTAAGGGATCCATATAGATTCATAGCCTTGATTCTCAACATAAAATTTGGAAGAGCTCATGGCAGGTTGTTTAAACTGGAATGGATACCTCTCATCTTTCACGTGGCCACCGATGGGACAATCTTCAATTGGCCCAGCCTAGTTTCAAACAGTCTATCTACTTACTTGGCAGCAGCCCGGGGGAGAGACCCGAAAAAATTCTGAGTTTTACATGAGCTCGATACTTATAGACTGCATATTTTGTCATAAGCCCTTCCCGAGTCTCAAATGCATCTGGGACAGGGAGAGAATGCCTATCTATGCGGCTTACAAAACTTTGTGGGCACATATTTACCACAGCCACTATAGAGAAGTATGCGAATAGTTCATTATGCCATTGCACACCCTCATTTTTCTGAAGGAATGTGACTGCTAGACGAAGGGGGCCATGAAAGTAATAGAAGAATACGTAGACTATTACTTGATAGAAAATGGCATGTATTTCAGAATGTTTGGTGGCTCAAAAGCCCCTTCCCTGCTGCCAAAATACGCAACCGACTATATTGTCCATAAGGAGGTGGTCACGCAAGTTTTCATTGTTGGAATAGGAAAATTCATGTTTGAACACAAGAAGACCGCTTACCCCCCTTTGCCATTCAAACTAGGAAGCTGCATATTTGATAAAGTGAAACAGGCAGATGAATTTGTAGCAGAATTAGAGAAATTCCATTTTGGCAGGATGCCATTCCAGAGGAGTGATTCCCAAGGTAAGGTTGTGGAGCATTGCAAAGAACATTAGGTTCACTTTGAGTATACTCATCACTTTGATAAGGAAGAATCTGTCTTCCGAAGTGCCCCTAACTTAACAGCTCTAAGAAGAAGATTCAAGCCAAATATCACCACTAAAGGTGGAAAAGGGGCTGAGCAGGCCAAAGCTGAGCAAGCCAGAGCTGAGGAAGAGGCCAAAAGGAGACAGGAGGAGGCTTAGAAGCTAGCATAGGAAGCTACATGATGGCTTCATAGCAAAGAAGAAGAAAAAAGGAAAGCTTCCCAAGAAGCAGCTGAGAAGGCACAAGAAGCAGCCAAAGAGGCTGAAGAAGCAGCTAGGAAAGCAGCTGAAGAAGAGAAGAGAAAGCTAGATGAGGAAATGAGAAGGCAGGAAGCAAAAGGTCAAAATATGACAGAGATAGGACAATCAACTACTGAGGAGCAGACCCAAGAAACAAAAAATCCAGAGGTCTAGGATCCACAAGTGCCTGCTGCCGACACTCTTGTGTTCCCTTCGCTCAGAATAGTTCCTTTTGTCCAGGAAAAGGGCAAGGAAATCCCTGATTTCAATACTGTGTATTATGATAGGGATACCAAGAGAATAATGAAGAGGATAGAAATAAAGGTAGAATCAGAAGGAATGGTTGGCACAATGATAACAGATACTGCTGTTATGATAGGGACAGACGTGGATCCAAGACTTACCATAAGGGCCGGAACTACAATACTACATGCTTCAGAGGATAACATAGACAAGGTGATGACTAAATTGGATTCATACAAGAAATATTCTGAGCAGCTGAAGGATACCCTAAAGAGAGAAAGAGAGGAGGGAAACAGACTAAAGCGCAAGTTTGAACACTTACAAAGGGAAATGAAGACTGCTGAAGCTGAACTGCAGTTTTTCCATGAAGAAAGACAGGCCCAGGAGACTACGCAGGAACACCTGGAGCAAGTACAAGAAGAAGAGAAAGGGTTGAAGAAGGAGAAGGAGAAATTACTGTCAAAGGTGATAGAGCTGGAAGAGCAGCAGAAGATCATCTATGAGGCCAATGATTCACAGATCCAAGAACTGAAAGAGCAGCTAGCGTCTCTGACTGCTAACCTGGAGGCAGCCAAGGAATAACAAGTCGATCTGCAGCCATTTAAAGAATATATCTTGGCTCAGAAGGCTAAAATGCTACAGCTGCAGATTGCCCTAGAAGAAGAAAGGTGCAAAGTCCTTCAGATTGACAGCAGGCTAGAAGAGATCATGGAAAATTTCTTCGTTGATCGATCTCAGGATGTTCTTGAGGTCCTAAGCGCCAGAATGGCAAGGCCGGAAGATGATGCCAAGACTCCATAAGGGCTACCAGCAAAATACCATCAAGCCCTCAGGAGAGATCACAACCTAGTAGAGTTCGCCATCAGTACCCTAGAAGACTTCAAGAAGACTGTAAAAAGGGCACAGGGAGCATGCTCAGAATATTTCAGAAGGCTCCTGAATACGTACAACCAATGTCAAACAGAGGCTGAGCATAGGCTTGAGGAGTTCCTGGACCATGAGGCCTTTGCGGAAATATTGCAAATAAGACATCTAGATGTAGAGGCCAAAACTCAACAGACTAGAACCATTGATGACCTAGTGCTGAAGAACGAGGTAGGCCAAACAGTTTTTAGCATGCAATTTCTAGAAGATCAGCTTCGGTTGAGCCCAGCAAGAATCGAGGCCATCAGGAACCAAGTTGAAAAGTTTGAAATCAACATTTAGTTCCTGGAGCCATGTGCATTTGAAGGCCTTGTTGTTGAAGCAGCAGCGTGGAAGAAGTTCCTAGAAAGTCAAGCGGGACCCTCCTCATAAAGGACCGGTCAACTTTGTAATAATTTAATAATTTTGTAAATTTTTTTTGAGAAATGAAGCATTGGGAAAGCAAAAGGTTGGGAAGCCCAAAGGTTACTTTGGGCAGCCCAACCATTTTACCTTTTTGTATAAAAGTAGGAAGCATAGAGAGAAGAAGGTATTTTTTCCCCAGTAAGACTGGTGATGACGTATTGTAAGAAGAACTATTTCCTTTTGCAATAAAAAATTTACAGTTTGCCTGTTGAAATAATATTGGTGGTATTTTGAATGCTTTGCCATGGATAGTTGAAAGATGAACTACTTTGTTTTTCAGCATTGTGTCCATGAATCGTGAGATCGTTCTAACTTTATGACCTATGTCTTTGTTTAAATGATTTCTGATTTATTTGCGAAATAACCACCATGAGTAATGTAGGCTTATCATAAAACAATTAGCTATCTGGTTGTGGAAATATATTTCATTGGTCATGCTTGTAAAAGTAAATTTCAGCTATCTATAATTGTTGTTATCATGCGTGCACATTCACATTACTCATATATATTAAATACAATTTGGCTCCCCGGGGATAGGTAGATAGAGATAGATAGATAGATAGATAGATAGGTCATTGCATAGCTGCATGTGTGATTCAGGTGCTGGTGAGCCTAAGACGAGAGGTAAGAACCTGCGCATCACTTTTTGAATACTTGCATCCTTCACCACCCTACATAATTAGGTAGATACTTGAATTCCATTCTTAAGTCAAAAATTACAAATTCTGGTGGACCGGGCCGCAACCGGTAACCCATTTTTTTTGTTACTTTGACCTATGGTCGCCGGACCGTAAACCGGATGGATTCCCTATACCAAACACTCAACGAGCTAGTTGGGAACATTGATTGGGGAGAATCCCTTATTGTTTCTGCCTGGGAATTTCCAGGCCTCAACAGTTTTGGCGTTAGAAGGAGGGCTGCCAGTAAATGGCTGGCCTTGAAACTTAATTTTCCTGAGACTATCTTACCAGCAGATGTTTGAAGCTTTCAACCTAACCCAAGTATTTGTAGATTCCAGTACCATCCTTGAAGGACTTTTCTTTCCAGTGGCTTATTCGTTTACCACCTAATTATGGCTGGTAATCAACCCAACCCTCTACCGGCATGGAGAGCTAGGTCCCCTCTGAACTTAACACCTCCTTTGCACAATCTACCTCCAGCCTTTGACAAGCTCTTGCCTAAGTTCAACCCTGAGGAAGGGATTTTTGTAGATGATCACCTTCAAAGATTCTACCTAGCATTAGAAGGGCTAAGGGCTTGGGAGTATGAAGATGTGGTTTGTAGGCTGTTTCCACACACTCTAAAAGGAGCAGTAGCATCTTGGTATTTCATTCTACCTACAAACTCCATTCCTGATTGGAACACCTTTGAAAGAGTTTTCAGAAGTAAATACACAGCCCAAAAGACACATGCCTCATTAATGAAAGGTCTTGGTCGGTTAAGAAAAGAGAAGAATGAAAAGGTACCTAGTTTCACTCAGAGATTTTCACTGTACCTAAAAAAAATTTCTGCAGTAGACAGACCCTCGGACAAGGTTTTAATTGAGTATTACACCTCATCCCTAGGGCCTGAGCTAGCCATGTTTTCCAAGATGAAACTCAAGCCTACCCTGGTAGAAACTTATGAAGAGGCTGAAAGGGTAGAGGCTGAAAGTGAGAGTGTAGAAGATTATCCGGATCCACTTGAAGACAAGATTACTTCCAGAAGAATATCACTACTGTCTAAACCTAGAGAAGATCAATCACATGATTATCAGAGAATGATGAAAATGCTCCAGAAATTATCCAACTGAATAATAGATCTGGAAAGGGAAAGGGACATTCAGAAATCCTATAAGCCTCACTATCCGAAAAGAGAAAACAATGACCAATGGCAAGTCCCTCCTCCCAATTCAGCATCAATAAACATAACAGAAGTAGGAGGGGATAATTTATGTACCTTTCACCAACAACCTCATTCTGAGAAGAAGTGTCCTCAATGGTTACATTCAATGACATTGGTGATGAGTAAGTTGTTGGATCCTAAATTGATTAAGGACAGTGGTGAGGAGGAAAAGGAGAAACAGATCATAAGAAAACCGGAGGATGATACTATGTTCTCATGGAATGGTATTTCACTTTTTGACATGGAAAATGACACTCTTAAATATGAATGCACATCTACAACTACGAAGGACATGGGTGTCATAGGCCAAGACAATGAAATGATTTCCAAAATAAACAATGTGTAGGAAAATGTTAAGAAACTGGACGAGGGAAAAACGCATAAGAACAATATCCTCAACCAAAGGACCGAGCCAATCACTGAGACTGTCAAACTTGTAAAAGAACAGACAGGTGTTAGTGGGGAAAACTTTGATGAAAATCAAGAGCTAACAAAGGATATACCTACTCAAAACCAACTAGGGGAAGAAGACCAAGAACCAGGTTGGAAAGAAAACCTTGACACCCCATCTTTTCTTTTGACTCTAGAAATGCTGAATTATACTGTGCATAACTGCTTGGTGGACTCTGGAGTAGCAGTGAATGTGATGCCCCTTGATATTTGTAAAAAGATTAACGGACAGCTAGAGTCCACACCTCGTGAAGTAACGCAATTAGATCGCACAGGTGTCAAGGTGGTGGGAGAAATGAAGAATGTCCTCATTCGTTTGGCTACAAACAATAAGATATGTCAATTTATTGATATTATGGTGGCTGACATACCAAGGGGATATGGGCTCATTCTAAACCGAGATTGGGCTGCCAGGTTGAAAGGTTATTTTGCTTCAGATTGGTCTCACCTGTTGTTGCCTCTCAAGGGTACCCCAAATCCAATAAAAATTCTGAGAGAACCATACATGAAGTATACTGTCACTAAGTTAGGAGAAGGAAATGAGTCTGCTGATTCTATCCTGGGAAACTACCTGAATGAGCTTAAGCTAAGACATCATTCCTCAAAAGGGGCCAATTCTATGATGGACACTAAGCCTGAGCTTCTTTAACTCCCTCAGGCTGAAAGTGATGACTATAGGATATTAGATATGGGTTCCATTTCAATAACAGCACACTTGGATCATGGTTAGATAACTCATGTCTAAAGACCCGGCTCATTCCTTAGCTCTCTAATTTTAAAATTTTTTAGGAATGGGCAAAGTCTTTGTTTTTCTTTTGTACATAAATAAATTGTTTGCTTTCGTAATACTAGATGTTGTATTCATGTTTTATTTCTTTGATGTTTTTGCTTCTTTTGGCTATTTGCTTTGCTGCTATTTTCCTTTATTGCTTTGCTAGTTTTTTGTTGTAATAAAGAGGCAAACTTTTGGTTGCAATGGAAACATCAGGGTTCTTGATTAACTGGGATCTTGAGTGAAGTACTGTGCTCTAAAGTATGGAATATCTTCTAGTAGCTATTTTCCTAACTGGCAATGCATTCAGTAAAGTCTTACTTAACCCTGTAAATAACTCAGAAGTAAAAAGAGTCTGGAATACTATTTTGAGGCTCCATCCATTTCACATCTTAAGTATCCTAGGGGGTGATAGCAAAAGACCCATGGAAAGGAAACAGGGTAAATGGTATATCATATATAAATGATCCCATGCCATAAATTCAGACAAGCGAAAAGCTATCAAGAGTCAAAACTCCTGAAAGAAATGAGATATACCAAAGCAAAGATTGACAAGCATGAAATACTAACTGGCCACGAGACCCTCTCTGTCCGTGAACTAAATTATGAAATACAATGTTCACACAAAAGGGCACTATGGGATAGAGGATCCTGAATTAAAATTCAGTAAAAAAAGGCCTGCAAGAGGACTCATATCAAGGAACTAAAATTCAAACAGCACAAAAGTGCAGTTGGCGTGGGAATAAAGAACAAAAGGATAATACTGTGACCCTCTGTTATAATCCTTTGGTGTCTTAGCTGTAACTAACAAAGGGTAGGTAAAATAAACCTCATTTATTTGGCCTCAAAAGAGTTATTCAGACCTGGAACACTCCTGATGTTACCTTCTCCCGAAAGAATGGGCTTCTTTTGAGTAATTTAATGCATAGTTTACGCTGGATTAGGAATGCAGACATCTAGAAGATTTTGACTTTTATTCAGATGGTCCTGCACTGGGGAAAAGTTAATTCAGAGATATGGAGTTCACCAGGTAGTCGCCAATTGTTGCGTCTGCAACAATTTCCCAAAATTCTAAAAAAATTTGGGACCATCCTTTGTTTTCGATTAGCCTGTTTTTCCTTCCCTACTTTGATGCAATGATTTCTCAGAATGTTTGTTTTAATGCCTGGGTTGCTCTACTTGCTGCCTTGGAGAGCCTTCGGAAACCTGTTGGATTGCTGCTCTTGAACGTATTTGAAGCTTGCTGAAATTAGAAGCTGTTTTGCTTTGGTTTTCCGTCGTTGCGGCGGGTTTTAAGTTTTCACCTCCCGATTGCAGAACCTTCCGACTGCCGACCCTTTTTTGTTACGGCGGGTGCTTTTCTGATTGGGCATCGGATGATTTTTTAATCTTTTGTCCCGCCGTTGTGGATGAGCTTTTGATCGTGATTTATGGTTTTCTCCCGACTTATGTATTTTCGAATGACTTCAAGTTTTTTAAGTCGGAAGCTTTTACTGTGTTAATTTCCCCCGTTGCAGAGAGATTTGGACATCCGTCCTTTGACTTGGGATCCTCCCGACGTATGATGCATGTAACTGGAATGGAGACTTTTAGGATTGTATCTTCCACTGTTGCAGAAAGCTTCAAACTTTCAGCTTCTGATTCAAGTTTTCTCCAACGTCCGATTGTTGAGTTCTCCCGTCTCACCCAACATTGCGGACAGATCGATGTTATGGCCTTTCGCCGTTGCGGACGGTTTCGCATTCTCACCCTCCGATTTAGAATGGATTCCCATCCGACATGTTATATCACAAGTGTGGATTTTGTATATATGTGAGCGGGTCATGGGGTTTGTTTATCATTCCATCATTGTCGATTAGTGTGCTCTGCCGTTATCTGTCGCGCTCGCCCGTTTCGCCGTTGCAGTACTTTCGGTCCAGGTGTTTTCACCGTGCTCGGCGGTTATCTCCATGTCAGCTGCGCGCTCTTTCCAGGTAGGTTATTTTCACCATCTCCTTTTCCTTTGAAGCATGTGGTAAAGTTTATATGGACAGTTTTGGGTCACGGTAGTTTTCCCCTAGCGATTTGCCAGTTTCGTTGTTTTCAAGCCTATATAAGTAAGGGGAGGGCTAGTTTTGATAGTCAGTGGGGCGGTTTTTTAACTCACTGAGAAATTATTTAGGTCGCGGCCTTGCTTGTAAACCCCACGTATAGAGATGGGGGTTTGGTGCAGACGGTCGTTACACCGTCTACACCAAGCTTCCCCGGATAGTGATGATTGTGTCAGAAGAGGGGTTTGTATAGGCATTTTTTGCATTACATGTGGGTTTTCCTCGCAGTTGTGGCCTCATTTTATCCGCACCCTCGGACATTGGTTTCACCGTGCCATTCTGCACTTCTTGTTTTGAAACCCTAGCTGGTTGGAAAGAATCCGCTGCAATTTGTCGATCTTTAGCCTGGAACACCATGGGTAGTCAAACTAATGTAATTGTTTTGCCGCAAACGGTGTGGCTCCTCATTGTGTCCGTTCCTACTAAGATATATGTTGTTAAAAGCATAGGGAACCCCCACAGTCATGCCGCATATAACTACGTTCGATCATCTCTTTTGTTGACACACACAGGCTAAACTTTTGAGTACTGCACACTGCATTTTAATGGTTCTAATGATTAAAGCAACTTTTATGCTGCACATATATGCATTGGGTTCTTTACTTACTATCACCTTAAACACATGAGACTAGCATACTAGATATCGATGTAGTTTGTTGTAGTTTAAAGATGGTTATGGAATGGTTCAATATCGTGCAGTAATGTTGCATCTTATAGACAAGGACACTAACATGTGCATAATAAGCCTATTAGTTAGTTCAGTTAGGTTATGCAAGCTGGTATCTTAGTTTTATTGACTAATTGCTGTAAATACTGCACACTGATATAGAAATGTCTACAACTTTGATGCCTCAATATTATCATGTTACCTATGGCAGGAAGAAGTCAATTCTACCATGTCCAAAAGACAAAAGAAAAAGGCCCCAGTGGTGGAACAAGTGCCACAAGCAGAAGCTGAAGCAAAGACTGAATATATATATGGGGACACTCAATGTGTCTCAGGTGTTGAACCCGAATATCAGTGGGTGGATTTCTATAGACTCATCAGCAGAAGAGAGGTGCCTAATATGGGACTGGAAGAGGAACCCATCTACGCCAACATCGAAAGATCGGCACTCATGAAGGTCGCCACTAGGCCGGAACTCTTCCCATGCCCGGAAGTCATAGGATGGATTCTGCCTCGGGCGGATGTCTCAACAATGATTTTGAAGGATGTTAATGATCAAGGTTATGCTACATATAGCCATGGTTATGTAGCTTTGGCCTACCATCTACCAGAGCCCGAAGTTTTCGTGTCTGATGACTGGTTGAGTAACATTAAAATGGACCTGATAGAAACCATGAAAAGAATGATGCTAACAGGGAAACTTTTCAGGCCCAGAGCAACGACTGAGTATGATACAGTGAGTCTAAGGGCTCCATACAGATTCATAGCCTTGATGCTCAACAGAATATTTGGAAGAGCTCATGGCAGGTTGTTCAAACTGGAATGGATACCTCTCATCTTTCACGTGGCCACTGATGGGACAATCTTCAACTGGCCCAGCCTGGTTTCAAACAGTCTGTCTGCTTGCTTGGCCGCAGCCTAGGGGGGGGAGACCCAAAAAAATTCTGAGTTTTACATGAGCTCGATACTTATAGACTGCATATTGTGTCATAAGCCCTTCCTGGGTCTCAGATGCATCTGGGACAGGGAGAGAATGCCTATGTACGCAGCTTACAAACCTTTGTGGGCACATATTTACCACAGCCACTATAGAGAAGTATGCGAACAGTTCATTATGCCATTGCACACCCTCATTTTTCTGAAGGAATGTGACTACTTGTCAGAGGGGGCCATGAAAGTAATAGAAGAATACGCAGACTATTACTTGATAGAAAATGCCATGTATTTCAGAATGTTTGGTGGCTCAAAAGCCCCTTCCCTGCTGCCAAAATATGCAACCGACTATATTGTCCATAAGGAGGTGGTCAGGCATGTTTTCATCGCTGGAGTAGGCAAATTCATGTTTGAACATAAGAATACCGCTTACCCCCCTTTTCCATTCAAACTAGGAAGCGGCAGATTTGCTAAAGTGAAACAGGCTGATGAATTTGTAGCATAATTAGAGAAATTCCATTTTGGCAGGATGCCATTCCAGAGGAGTGATTCCCAAGGTAAGGTTGTGGAGCATTGCAAAGAACATAAGGTTCACTTTGAGTATACTCATCACTTCGATAAGGAAGAATCTGTCTTTCAAAGTGCCCCTAACTTGACAGCTCTAAGAAGAAGATTCAATCCAAAGATCACCACTAAAGGTGGAAAAGGGGCTGAGCGAGCCAAAGCTGAGCAAGCCAGAGCTGAGGAAGAGGCCAAAAGGAGACAGGAGGAGGCCCAGAAGCTAGCACAGGAAGCTGCAGGATGGCTTCATAGCAAAGAAGAAGAAAAAAGGAAAGCTACCCAAGAAGTAGCTGAGAAGGCACAAGAAGCAGCCAAAGAGGCTGAAGAAGCAGCTAGGAAAGCAGCCAAAGAAGTGAAGAGAAAGCTAGATGAGGAAATGAGAAGGCAGGAAGCAGAAGGTCAAAAGCTGACAGAGACAGGACAATCAGCTACTGAGGAGCAGACCCAAGAAACATAAAATCCAGAGGTCCAGGATCCACAAGTGCCTGTTGCCGACACTCTTGTGTTCCCTTCGCTCAGAATAGTTCCTTTTGTCTAGGAAAGGGGCAAGGAAATCCCTGATTTCAATACTGTGTATTAGGATAGGGATACCAAGAGAATAATGAAGAGGACATAAAGAAAGGTAGAATCAGAAGGAATGGCTGGCACAATGATAACATATACTGCTGTTATGATAGGGACAGACGTGGATCCAAGACTTACCATAAGGGTCGGAACTGCAATACTACATGCTTCAGAGGATAACATAGAGAAGGTGATGACTAAACTAGATTCATACAAGAAATCTTCTGAGAAGCTAAAGGATACCCTAAAGAGAGAAAGAGAGGAGGGAAATAGACTAAAGTGCAAGTTTGAACACTTACAAAGGGAAATGAAGACTGCTGAAGCTGAACTGCAGGTTCTCCATGAAGAAAGACAGGCCCAGGAGACGACACAGGAACACCTGGAGGAAGTACAAGAAGAAGAGCAAGGGTTGAAGAAGGAGAAGGAGTAGTTACTATCAAAGGTGATAGAGCTGGAAGAGTAGCAGAAGATCATCTATGAGGCCAATGATTCACAGATCTAGGAACTGAAAGAGAAGCTAGCGTCTCTGACTGCTAACCTGGAGGCAACCAAGGAACAACAAGTCGATCTGCAACCATTTAAAGAATATATCCTAGCTCAGAAGGCTAAAATGCTACAGCTGTAGACCACCCTGGAAGAAGAAAGGTGCAAAGTCCTTCAGATTGACAGCGGGCTAGAAGAGATCATGGAAACTTCCTCATACTTTGTTGATCGATCTTAGGATGTTCTTGAGGTCCTAAGTGCTAGAATGGCGAGGCTGGAAGATGATGCCGAGACTCCAGAAGGGCTACTAGCAAAATACCATCAAGCCCTCAGGAGAGATCACAACCTAGTAGAGTTCGCCATCAGTACTGCAGAAGACTTCAAGAAGGCTGTAAAAAGGGCGCAGGGAGCATGCTCAGAATATTTCAGAAGGCTCCTGAATACGTACAACTGATGTCAAATAGAGGCTGAGCATAGGCTTGAGGAGTTCCCGGACCATGAGGCCTTTGCGGAAATATTGCAGACAAGACATCAAGATGAAAAGGCCATAACTCAACAGACTAGAACCATTGATGACCTAGTGCTGAAGAACGAGGTAGGCCAAGCAACCATTAGCATGCAATTTCTAGAAGATCAGCTTCGGTTGAGCCCAGCAAGGATCGAGGCCATCAGGAACCAAGTTGAAAAGTTTGAAATCAACATTTAGTTCTTGGAGCCATGCACATTTGAAGGCCTTGCTGCTGAAGTAGCAGCATGGAAGAAGTTCCTAGAAAGTCAAGCGGGACCCTCCTCATAAAGGACCAGTCAACTTTGTAATAATTTAATAATTTTGTAAAAAATTTTTGAGAAATGAAGCATTGGGAAAGCAAAAGGTTGGGAAGCCCAAAGGTTACTTTGGGCAGCCCAACCATTTTACCTTTTTGTATAAAAGTAGGAAGCGTAGAGAGAAGAAGGGATTTTTCTCCCCAGTAAGACTGGTGATGACGTATTGTAAGAAGAACTATTTCCTTTTGCAATAAAAAATTTACAGTTTTCCCGTTGAAAGAAGATCAGTGGGATTTCGAATGCTTTGCCATGGATAGTTGAAATATGAACTACTTTGTTTTTCAGCATTGTGTCCATGAATTGTGAGATCGTTATAACTTTATGACCTATGTCTTTGTTTAAATGATTTCTGATTTATTTGTGAAATAACCACCATGAGTAATGTAGGCTTATCATAAAACAATTAGCTATCTGGTTGTGGAAATATCTTTCATTGTTCATGCTTGTAAAAGTAAATGTCAGCTATCTGTAATTGTTGTTATCATGCGTGCACATTCACATTACTCATATATATTAAATACAATTTGGCTCCCCAGGGATAGGTAGATAGAGATAGATAGATAGATAGATAGATAGGTCATTGCATAGCTGCATGTGTGATTCAGGTGCTGGTGAGCCTAAGACGAGAGGTAAGAACCTGCGCATCACTTTGTGAATGCTCCTTGCATCCTTCACCACCCTACATAATTAGGTAGATACTTGCATTCCATTCTTAAGTCAGAAAATTACAAATTCCGGTGGACCGGGCCGCAACTGGTAACCCCTTTTTTTTGTTACTTTGACCTACGGTGGCCGGACCATAAACCAGACGGATTCCCTATACCAAACAGTCAATGGGCTAGTTGGGAACATTGATTGGGGAGAATCCCTTACTGTTGCCGCCTGCGAATTTCCAGGCCTCAACAAGCGGACATGAGGCCTCCACGCTCGAACCTTTCCAAAATGTCTTCTATAGGTTCCTCCTCAGACAGAACCCACTCGGTGTTATACTTTTGATTGGAAATGGCTGCAAATTATGGAAATCACAGCACTCTGTAATGGAATTAGCTCTGCACAGGGAAAAATTAACAATGCACTCTATAGCTCTCGGATCTCTGCAAATGTAACCCTCCTGAATGAATAATTTCTGCTTTTATGGCGAAGGCGATAATCCTAGAAACAACGGTCATCTAGAATGAACCCGTCGATCATATTAATTGCTTGGACGAGACCACACCTGTCATCCCGATCCTCAATAAATGCTGAAATTCGATCAATTTCCCTCGAAGCGTGTGTATGCAGACGTCGGTCTCGTCAAAGATTTTCCAAATCTGGAAAAAATTATTATGTTGTTGCCAAATCTACGGTAAGGTATACCGGTCATTTCTTCTTTAGTTGCCTATTAGAAGGCGACTTGACTAGCCCTCTGTCTCGTTGCAACTAGGTATGTGGCATGGAGAAACATCGCGTTGCTGCGATGCCACACCACATCACTTGCTCAAAACAAACTTGCATTTTTTTTTTCTAACTTGCTCAAAATGAACCATCCTTATGCGATTCCTGATACTTAGAATACCTGCCGGTGTAGACTAATTCCCGGTGCGATGCCTCCTTTCAACTACACTGGACATCTGCACTGCTCGTGACTCTAAGTTAGGGCTGAGAGGTGGAGTGGCTGTCACTATAGAGATTAAGCCTATTGCCATTGATCATCATGGGAAGAAGCTCCCCATTCAGTTTGCTGAGCTGAATGGCTCCTCCCTCTGTGACTTGCTGTATCTGATACGGCCCCAACCAATGCGTCTTGAACTTCCCTAGAAACTTAATAAATTTACTTTCATAGAGGAGTACTAGGTCTCCGATCTGAAGATTCTTACTCTTAATGTGTCTGTCATGCTGATCTTTTTCTCATGCCTTCTGCACTTTTTGATGGAATCCGACGATGAATCTATCTTCCTCTAAGGCAAGCAGCTGTGCTAGCCTTTCTTGCACCGTGTCTGTATCAACCATTCCAGTGATCTGAGCAATTCTTAAACTGGGAAGAATATACTCCATAGGCATAACAACCTCCTGTCCTTACACCAAGCTGAAAGGTGTGTGTCCTATAAGTTTCTTGCATGTAGTCCTATACGCCCATAATATAGCGTTAACTCTAAGGTCCCAATCATTCCTTTGGCTGTTGCAGATCTTAGTAAGAGCATTTTCTAAAATCTTGTTAAAGGCCTCCACCGTACCATTAGCTTGTGGGTGGTAGGGAGTGCTCTTATGGTGCTGTGTCTGGAATTCTTTCGTCAAGGCCTCAATGGTGCTATTCAAGAAGTGTGTGATTTGATCGCTCATCAAAATTACTGGGCATCCAAATCTAGTGATGATGTTTTCAAAAATGAACTGTGCAGCTATAGCAGCATCACAATTTTTTACTGCTTTGGGCTCTACCCACCTGGTGGGGTACTCTGTTCCAGTGATGATATATCTTGCACTAGCTCGTTTTCCTGGTGGGTTGATAGGACCCACAAATTCTATATCCCATTTGTCAAATGCGCGCAATGTAATCTGCGGTCGCAACAGCATTTCATCTCGTCGTGAAGGTTTTCCTACCCTCTGGCAGATATTACAGCATCTGCAAAAGTCCTTAGTGTCTTTGTGTAACGTAGGCCACCATAATCCTACAGCTAGGATTTTCTGCGCAGTCGGCTTTCCTGCGAAATGACCTCCTATGGTAACTGAATGTGCTTCTCTAATAATACCCTCTTTTTCATGCGACATCACACATCTGTGAAGGACTTCATCTAGACCTAACTTGTATAACTATCCTACGATCAGGGTGAAGTCTGCTACTTTAACAACCAACTTCCTCTTTTGATGCTTGGTAAACTCATCAGGTGCCCTTCCTGTAGTGATAAAGTGAATAATATCAGCGTAGTACTCATCTGTGATCTGGATAGAAAACAATTGCGCATCTGGCAAATTGTCCTCTAGATTACTTGGCTCTTCTCCTGAGTCTATTCACGACAGATGATCAGGTCTGGCATTCAATCTTCCTTGTTTAACAATGATTTCAAAATCATACTCCTGAAATAGGAGTAACCATCTACAAATTCTTCCCCCTAACACTGGCTTATTGACCAGATACTTCAATGCAGAATGGTCAGTAAACATCTTGAATGAGGCTCCCAACAGGTAGTGCATGAACTTCTGTAGCACGTACACCATAGCTAAGCCTTCTCTTTCTGTCGTGGTGTAGTTCTTTTGTGCTGTTGATAGCTTTCTACTGGAGTATGCGATAGGATGATCGATACCTCCTTCTCCTGGTTGTGTTAAAACAACCCCTAGTGCGATGCCAGATGCATCCATATGTACATGAAACGGCTCAGTCCAGTCTGGAAATAATAAGATGGGTGTTGTAACCATCTTCTCTTTAAGTGTGTTTAGACTCTACTGGAATTCCTCATTCCATAGGAATTTTACATCTTTCTTTAACAGTTTTTCCATCGGTGTTGTAATCTTTGCATATCCCTTGATGAATATTCTGTAGTACCTGGTATGACCAAGTACTGTCCTCAATTGTCTAACTGAGTTGGGTGCTGGAAGATTTACAATGATGGCAATCTTTGCGGGATCTACCATCAAGCCTTTCCTACAGACAATGTGACCCAACAAAATACCGAATGGTGCACAGAATATACATTTTTTCAAGTTTAGAGAAATCTGATATTGCCTACATTTCTCTAACATCAGTCTTAAGTCTCCTATGTGCTTGTCAGTTAATCCAAATATAGTCCAATCATCAAAATAAACTTCTAGGAATTTATGGATGTATTCTTTAAATACGGCAACTATTACTCTAGAAAAGATAGCTGGTGCATTCTTAAGACCAAAGGGCATTACCGTATACTGGAATGAGCCCCATTCTGTTGCAAAAGTTGTCTTATGTCGAGCTTCCGGGTGGATTCTGATCTAGTGATAGCCTGAAAAGCCATTAGTGAAGGAGTAGACCTCCTGTCCTCCCACATTGTCTAGTACTTCATCAGTGAAAGGTGTCATAAAATGGATCATGAAGCGATGTGTCGTTGAGTTTACGCAAGTCGACACAGATCCTGATGTCTCCTTTAGTTTTATTTTCTTGCATGAGCATGGGACTAACCCATTCGCTCTCTTGTACGAGCTCAATGATGCCTGCTACTAGCATCTTATCGATCTCATCCTTAACTTTTTCTTTGTAGCGTGGATTTAATCTATATGGACGCTGCTTGACTGGTCTTGCATCCTGTTTCAATGGTATCCTCATTACTCCCAGGTCTCCGACTATTCCCTTCATCTCTATGAACTTGGTGGGAAATAGGTCCTGAAAGTCATGTAGAAAGTTTGCAATCTATCCAACTGTTTCATCGGTCCAATAGTCTCCAATAGAGGCAAACTTTGGTTCTGTGTCTGTGCCAATATTGATCTTTTTAATCTTGATCGGTTCTGTGATTGCTGGAATTTGTAGCTTCGGTCCATCAACATCGTGAGTCCCTTCTGACTCTGGAATGTTGATGTTGCAAGGATCCTCATCCTCATCCTCTGGTTCTGCTTCGAAGTTATAACACTCGAGCGCATCTTCTAACTAGATGGCCCACTCGGGTTGAGTATGTACTGATAGGGTACAATCCTCAAATGTCTTAATCTTTATTACATCTAGGGACTGATCAACATTTGGATACTCAAATTCAAAAGTGAAGGTAAGTAGAAAGCTGTCTATTAGAAGTGGCCATGTAGTCGTTCCCTTGCGCAATTCAGTCTTTGTGTACCAGTTCCATGGAACTATGTCCAAAGTGTGAATGAATCGGTGAACCCATTCATCCTTGGGAATGTCCGACCAATTCTATTCACAGGTTTGAATATGTGACCTGGGTAACTTTCTCCTGTGTATATCTGCTGGACATACTCTCTGTTGGTAGAGAATCTGATCGCCATCAATCTCTTAAGATCATCCCATGATGCGATATTCTCTTTATGTGCATACCACCATCTTGCAGGTGTGGCTCATACTGCAAGGTCCATAGCTGCGATCCTTTGCTCGTGAGGAATTTGTTGTTCAAACTGTGTGAGAAAGTCATGGATATCTATTAGACCATGAAATGATGGAATCTCATTGATCTCTGCACCAATCCATTGCAGTGACTTAGTCATGTACGCACATCTACGCACTGAGACTTCATAAAGTCTGTTCTACCAGTTCTCTAGACCAACATCCAAATCTGATGCGCATGAGCTGTCGCATCGCCAACGAATGTTCCCTTCTGCGGTTGGATTGATGTAGTCACTCTGGTTCGCAGTCATCTGATAGAGACTCTCCATGTTACGTGCATCTTCCTCTGCTCGGATAGGTTCAATGTATCTAGGACCCTGAAGAGGATCTAACAGTGCGATGACCTAGATCTGGGCGTCTTCAAAGGTCATTTGTCTTCTCTTTAAGTCGATAACAGCCATGTTACCGATCGCCCAATCAATGCCTAGCAGTGCTGGATATGGTCTACTATCACCAATGATTTCTATAACTTCAAATTCCGCAGAGCTGCGAACTCCGTCAATGTCAACTGGCACCTGCGATAATCGACCCAGGGGTGATATCCCGCTGTTGATTAGCTAATTTGAGGTGGATAGGCGATCTGACTAACTTAGGGCTACCCATCTATTCCTGTGTCTGCTTTGTCAGAACATTTACCTCTGATCCTAGATCTAGGATCACCTGGTCCATTTCAAATTCTCCAACCTGTGCTGTGAGTAGCATCTCTCTTCCTATTCTTGTATGTCCCATAATACTATGAACAACACGTTGTGCACCACTCACGGAAGAAGATGGTTGACACTGATCTATGATGCGCTGAATTTCTCCGATAGATTGCTCATTTCTCATGAGTTTTAAAAAACTCCACAGGAAGGATTGTACACTTCCTGTCAACTCGTCCTCGTCGCATGTGCCTGATGTGGTAGCCTGCGATATCTGTACATGGCTAATGCCACAAGGTGCTTGCTGCGGTACACCCCTAGATGGTGGTACTTACGATCCTGATTGCATAGGGTCATCAAAGAAAGTCTTAGCTTCCTGAAATGTCTGTTTATTATTCTATAGGTCAAGTGGTGTTTCTTTATTAGGAGCTTTGCGCACCCACTCCTGACCTGTGGTCTTTTCAGTAACCTGCGATGTCTCATTGGTGGAAGCACCACTGCGAGTCACAATGTTGACTTTTGGTTCTGGTTCTTCCTGCTCAGCAGCAATAAGCTGGATGTTTGGGTGTACTGCTGGCTTAGGTTCTCTGATCTTAGCTATCAAGGTAGGACAGTCTTCTATAGCATGATCGTAAGATTTTCAATAGTTACATGTGGTGGTAGGGCTCTGACAGTCCCTAGCATAATGTCCTATAACTCCACAGTTGTAACAAGTGACTAGTCTGCGACCGCGGCCAAAACCTTCTCCCCGGCCAAAGCCTCTGAATCCTCCTTGTCCTATGAATCCTCCTCCACGGCCAACATGAGCCTGATCATACTGTGGTCTTGCTGCTGGACCCTGTGTTTCTGATTGGACTCTATACAAGTCTTGCTTGCTCCTGACCATGAGATCATAGGCTCGACAATCATGTTCATCATGGCCTACGGACTTTCAGAAGAAACAGTATAAGTTCTTATGTGTCTACACGTACTTCTGAAGTAGAGGGCACTGGTGAGGTAGATGTCCTCTTGTTTTTCATATCTCACACCACGGCCCATGGGTCTGTGGTAAGGGGTTAGGAGCCCCAGTTGCTATATATTCTACAAAGACTGGACAATTATCTTTAGTATGTCCTTGTGCTTTACACTTTACGCACCATATGTCTTGTGCAACCTCTTTCCCTTTCTTAACCTCATGCATCTGTATTGTGAGATTAGCCAACTGGTTTTGCATATTTGTCATACCTGTGTTGGTTTCAGCTAGAGGTGAATCCTCTTGTTTCATCGCCATCTCCAATGCGTCATCCTGTGTCTAGAGTTTCTGCTGCATTAATGATAGTCTGATGTGAGGGAGCAGTGCTGCAATAAACCATTCCTTATGCTGCTCCGGCGCAAACTCAAAGCTGACTTGGTCTATAAGGGCTTTAAATTTCTGATCAAAGTCCCACACTGACTCTGTAGGTAACTGTTTGATGTCTTTAAGCTCTGTAATGCACTATGACTCATACTTAGGTTTCTTAAACTCTTTAATCATGGCGTTCCTGACCTAGACAAGTGTTCTGGGTACTGCTGAGGTATACTTCATATACCATGTTAAGGCTCGTTCTCTCAGTGTGGTGACCAACTGTACAAGTTTACTATTATCATCATTGATTGCTTTAATGGTCCACACGGCTTCACATAGAAACCAATGCTTCTCTGGGTCCTCTGCCCCTGTACCCTTAAAGATAGGTAGCTTCATATCATCCCCCATTCTATTTCTACGTGGTGGATGTTTATTTGTTGTGTTACTACCACTCGGTGGTGTAGGTGGAGGTGATGTAGCGGTAGTATGTAATGTCTGGGAACTACTAGATGCAGTTCCTACGAGATTGTTCTGAGTCTCGATCTATTTCTGTGGGGTATAAGGGTGGTAAGGGATACCCCCTTCTATTCTTTCTGTGGTACTATGACTCTGTTGTTTAGTATTATCTGAACTATCTTCAAATATGGGAGAGATGAAATCTACTTTGTATTTCTTTCCACTACGTGTACGTCCAATGTCATCAAAATCACTTTCAAACTCTTGTGACATTACTATCTTTACTTATTCATCTAAAACTAGATCCATTATTCCTTTTTCATGTAATAACATCTTAATGGACAAGTTTAAATATTTTAGGTACTTACCGTGATATCCTTTGAAGAAGTACCGCTCAGCCTTGCTGAAGATTTTTCTCTGTTCAACCGCAAACTCTGTGACGAATCCTTCTAGCACACTCGCAAGACAGAAGTCTACTGTCCTCATAATGGGATTATCAAGGTTCTTCATGGTCTGAATCAGCTCCGGTGTCCAGACAATGTTTCTTTTCTTCTTGAATATGCTCGTATCAGTCAACTTTGATAACCAGTCATAAAGCTTGTTTCCAAAGGTCGCAAAAAATATCGCATCCAGGTCTGTAACGATATGTTTTTGTAACCAGTCCTCTGTACTCTATCTAGGACTCTTGTTCTCATGTTCGGCAAACTCTTTCTCCTTAGACCAAACCCACTCATTGAGTTCGTCTCTAGTAGGGCACCACCAGAACATCAGTGCTCAGTTTGTTCAAAACCGGCAACGGAACCATTTGTTGGTTGCTGGGTAGACCCAAGTTTACTATAATGTACCAACAACACCTGTAGCTCACTGGCCCTTTCCGCAACAGACCGCAGAGTGGCTTGAAGTCTCACCCAAAGTGATCCTAATGGTTTGGCCAAATACTCAAGTGTCTCGACCAGGTTCTGTATGGTGTCCTGTGTGCGCCTCGCAGCTCTTCTTACCCTGTGAGGTGTCTCTTTCTGCGATGCGATGTGCAATTTCCTCTTACTCGTGATGACTCCAACCTTTATCGCATCACCGCATCCTGGGAAAACCGTACTCTCTCCTACGCTCAATCCTCAACCCGTGGTATCACATACCATAGCTCCCCTGATGGTGCGATATCGCCTCCCTGCGATATCCTACCACTGCGACTCAGCGTACTGGTGTTCAACTTACAGGACTCAACACACACAAGGATATTTTACACTGCGACTCTTAACTGGCTTAAGTGAAACATAGAAAAACTCTTATACAGAACACCTAAAGACTTCAACTTGCATTTATCCTTCTAATATGCTGTGAACTGAATAACACATACATACAGTTACTGTAAGCAAAGTTCATGTAATGAATGACAGATATAACAAGTAAATACAATCACATGAATCAATCACATAACGCTCTAATTTTACGTGGTTCACTTCCAGGGTAGAAGCTACATCCACAGAACTGTGTTTCTATATTATAACTTGAGAGAGGTACACAGTTCTACTGCACCGCATATGTAGCTAGAGATCTTCTGGGTAACTCCGCACATATCTTGGATCCCTTCTCTCTTAGATCTCTTCTCTATATTGCCTTCTTACAATATACTCTCGCTATCTCTCTCTCTGTCAATCCTTGCATATTGTTACAATACAAAATAACAGTGAGCTAACAGACTACTACACTCTCAGACTCGCTAATGTCTGAGTAGCTACGGGCTATCCTAATAGCTCCAGAAGGATTGACTAGCTGGATGGCTTAAAATGCCCAAAATGCCAACCTTTTACAATACAAAATATATCCCTTTATAGGCGGTCCGAAGTTCTTGCCATTACAACACTGTGGGCCTGTCCCAACAGTAACCCAAAACCATAATTAGTGACAGTCGGCATATCTGTACTTGGGGTAGCCACTTTCCATCACACCACTGCTCTCTGCAGTCTTCCATGCTTCCCGGCGCTGACCATGGGTACTATGCACCGCTTCCTGTGTTATGTCCTTCATCTTCAATACCTTGGCCTCATCGCTCCTTTTCCTTTATGAGGGTAGCTAAGCCCTCCTGTCTTTGCCGCTACCTTCAATGTAGTGGTTGAGCTCTCTCTTCTCAGTCACTCAGGTACTGTCGTCTTTCTTGACTTCTCTGTCCCAACAGTCACGGTTTTCGGCTTTGCTCTACAGCTAGAAACATGCTACGGCGTCGTAGCTTTACCTTATCTCTTTGTCTTCACAAAAATGGCAGCTTCTCCTGTAGCTGCGGGACTCTGCTCCAACAGTATCTGTATTAGATGCAAAACTTTGCAAACTTTGCAAACTTGGGGGCAGTATGTTTCACTTGGAAATCTCACATTGCTTAGCAACTTCCATGATAATTTCACTTTTCCTTTCAACCTCCCAGAAAGCCTGATTTTAGTCATCTTGTTCACCTTTTTCCCTGACCTAGAAGGGATGGCGCCTTCTTGTTTTTTGCACAGAGCATTGGCGACGCCTATCCCAGTTGACCAAAAAGTGTCATTTTCCCTCTTCTTTGGCAAAAAACCTAGGTCGACACTCCTAGAATTTTTTCTAAGAGCACCAATGGTCAGTAAATGAGAAAAAATGATGTTTCTAGAAGATTCCATATGGAAAACTCCTTGGGATTAGTTCCTATAAGCTGAGGAGAGATGGAATTCGCCTTCCTCACATATAGGGATCTCATTCTATCCTTTGTCCAAGTCATCTCTTGAGTTCTAGGCCTATAAATGCATCCTTCATTGGGAGTGTGGAGGGTTCTAGAAAAAGCATCCTTATGCTACTAGTTTGAAGTCTAAATCAGAGGCAAAGTAGAGTTACCTTATGGTCAGAGAGGTCTTCATAGTCATAGGAGATTGTAGACATTCTTGTTGAGACAGAAGCCATCAACATAAAGGATTTTGGTTGTACTTGTTTCTCATCCATATATTAATACAAAGACATTTCCCTTTCCTATATTTGATTGTATTGATGGTAATTAGATATTATTGGATTCCTTGATCACCAATATGAATAGTCAATTTATCATGATGCTCTTATCCCTTTTGTTTGTCTTGTGATCTATTTTGCAGGTATTGAACTACTGCAATGACTTTGTGGAAAGAAGACAAACAAATCTAAGGTTGAGGTAAAATTTCTTTCATGTTATTTGATTTGATTATTCAAGGATTAAAGGATATGTTGTTGTGTCTTTTTATACTGTAGTTGTGACTTACATTGCAGAGGAACAAGCGGTGTCCGCATTGATTGAGAATTCCTCGTAATAGATCAATGGTAGAAATATATTCCGTAAAGTGGAGATGCGAGGAAGGATTTAATTTTCAGATTTAAGGAGTCTGTTAAATGGGTGCGATGTTGGAGGGTTGATATCTACACAAGATAATATCAATGGCTCTAAATCATTCCACGCAGTGAACAGCCTGGAGAAAGAAACTTTTTCAAATCATGAAATGAGTTAACTGGTGAAAAGATCGGATGATGGAGATAAGAGAGGAGATATATATGTGTTCTAGAATGATTCCATGGATTGAACTAGTGCAGACAATGTCAGGATTTCAATCCATGAAAAGTGGTAGGGGTTGCGAAGATCTATCATTGGAAAAAGAGATCGGCAGATCGACAGGTGAGACACATTCTGTGATTAGAAGTTACTCAAATGATCAGATGAGAAAGGATTGGTAAAATACTAAAGTTCTCAAGCTTGAATAGTCTCGATGAAGACTGGTTATGGATCAATGGTTGACACTGATTCCCCCAAAATAAGCTTTGCAGGTTGGTAGTGTATAGTTTTGATATGAAGATCTTGTATATCGATGGATTGAATTCAAAGAAAGGCAGATCTACGGACAAGGTTGATTTCACCAGATTGAAATTCTCACAGAATGTTTGACCTCTCGATCAACGAAATGGGTTTAAAAGAGATGACATCCGACAGCGCGGATCTTGCTGAAGAAATATCTAAGGTGGACATCTATTTCACCGATGGGACTAGCACGAGATAAGTAGCCCCATCAAACTAGCGAAACATCATGGGTCTATACACATGGATGATGGATATGGAGGGTGTTCAGATCGAGTGGTTGAGAAAGTTCGAGATCCATAAATGGTCACGTTAAGGTCAATCTAATGGTGGAGAGGACACCCTCACATACGATTTTACTTATGGACAGTTAATTGATCTCCCTGACACAATTTGTTACATAACTACATAATGATTCATCCCCGCAGAAACGCCATCTCTCTCAAAACTAGATATCCATCGTGTGGATGGCATGTGAAATTAGAAGGATATTGTGAAAATATAAGATGTGGAGAAGAAAATCTAATCACCACACAAACCAGGGAAAGCGCGACGAAAATAATTTTTCTGATATCATTTTCATAGGAACGAAAGGGAAAGAAAACGTCCAGTCCATATGCTTTGAAGCGTATGGTCAACCAAGAAGGGTAACACCCGAAGTATTTTCCGCATCCAATAAAGAAATGCCACAGCAAATAAGGTGGCATGACTAGATCTCCAGTGGGAAAGGAATCCCTCGACTCATGTGCTCACTTGTGCCATCAATAGGCTACTCGACGATGAAGTGTGCGAGAATGCTGACGGGTCATCCCTGTGTCCAGTTTTCCAATCCTATATAAACACCACCTTTCAGATCCATTAAGGTGCATAAGATGAGCTAGTTTAGAAACAAAACTCAAAGTATCATTTTGTTGGAGGTTCCAGGAATTCTGAGAAATTTGCAATCATGATCTGGTTCGAGAAACTTGTCAGTCTAGGTGTGTTTTTGGTTGGTGAGCTCGATTCCATGCTCATCAATTTCTTTGCTTTTTCACACCAGGGAAGCAACAACCATCGGGGAGAATACGTCTAGCACTTTGAGAGATACGTCCAGCTGCGCAATGCCTGGGCTTTCACATCCCATGGGTGTCCCTACATAACCCCCGGATGTAATCGCTACCTCCAAAGCCTCGACACATGATGATAGTCTCTAGCAATGCTCAGTAGGAGCAAATTATCATACTGGAGGGGTGGGTGTCAAAAGTATTCATCACCGCCTTCGTGAATTCCACTTGCCAAATTTTTCTGAGGTGGCGAGGAGGTCGAAGACACACCTCACCATATTTCGTGTAGGAGAACCCACCTCATAAGAGGTGAAGAGTAAAAGAATGACAAGCCACTGCAGAGGCTTGTTTTTTCCAGAAGCAATGTGGCCCTTCTTCAAGTCCCCTTGTATAACAATGTTACTAGGGGAGGGGGGAGCTATGGAGAAGGCTAAGCACGGATGGGAAAAAAAATCCCTTACCAAATTTGAGCCCATGAATAAAGGTACCTTTGAGCATGTAATGAACACAAAGGGAAAATACACATTGCTGACTCGACAAAAAGACAAAGGGATCAGGCCTAGTCAGTGACGAGCCACTAGAAGCATCCTGATATGTTGTTTTCATAGCCCGTGAGCTCAAAACCAGAAGCGTTGTGCTACCATCCAGAATCGAGCATGTGCATTTTCTCCATGATGTTTGTTTAAATATATGTAAACCATGGCGGAAGTACCATGCTCTAGTTGTTAGTGTTTTGATTATGAATGTAAATAGTTTCAGGTCCTATTTCGAGAATTAGCCTCGGGGGTCTGAGACGTTATAAAAATCTCCTTGCTAAGGGAGATAGGGTTGGATTTTCAAGAGAAGAGAAGCTCTTCATTGTAATAGGTTTCAGTTTTCCAGAGATGAATAAAATTGCAGAGGAGGAATCTTAAACCTTTTCATGGAAGAGATTCCTAAGCCATCTTTTTCTTCAGTAAGTAATTTATTTATGTGATTTTTTTCCAGTATATCACTCCATTTTGTATTTAATTTCATGCTTGAGATTTAGTGTATATGGGCCAGAATTCATCTTGCATGATCTAGGTCCATTGCTCAAGTGTTTTCAAAACATTTTCTTCTGAGGTCTTGCATAATTCACCCTATTTAGGTGCTCTGTTTGATGGGATGTCTCCTTCTATCCACTAATCAACCTGCTAATATCTCCATATTGAGGAAAGGGTGTCTACCTTGCCTCTGTCCATAAAACTTCAAAACCCTACCTCCTGCAACCTATTTCAGATCTGATTGTTGACTCCATTTCCCAATGGTCTCCTCCATGACTGTCCCACCAAATCTATTAAGATAAACTTTTCCTATTTGTCCTATTAGAAATATGACCTTCTGAGTATCATTGATTGAATATTTTGATTAATAAGGATTTGTAAATAGTGAGAGATCCCTCTCTAACTGTATTAGTTCAGAAATATAGTCTAAAGTGGTTCTGATGTTACCTTGAGATTTAACTTTCACAACCTGGGTACATTCTGGTGTTAACAAATTGGTGTCGTTGCCGAGGAGCGAAGGTTCAAATATTTCCCTGGGTATGAAAAACATAGTTTCAGATTTTATTGTTGATGGTGAAAAATGTTCAAACATCAAAAAGGTTTTGCATATTTCACCTGGCGACTCCATTCTCAGAGAATATAGTTTGCAGTGACTTCACTGGTGACATGATCTAGAGATCAAGTTTTCAAAGAGAGCCGACAGACTTTACTGGGGAAATGAGCTCATTGTAAAAACATGGAAATGCATGATGAAAAGATAAGGTACTCAAGTTTTAGTTTTCTCCAAGATGTCTTATCCTTTTTTGTAAATTGTTTCCTATCTTTTCCTCAGCTTGTCAAAATAGTTTTCCATTGTTCATTGCAATAAAAACAAAACCATTAATTTACTCGTGTATATCCTTCTTTACAAACTTGAAGTATGTCATCTTCTTGTACATTTGATTTTGATGAAGATCCTTCATTCAAGCCACATGACATTAAATATCACCCTTGTGAGCCTCATGAAACCACAGTTGATAATACATCCATTCCACATAGCTCTATTTCTTCCAATATCCCTAACCGGTACATACCACTTCACTTACCTCTTATTCTTCATGATTTCCCTACAAAGCACTACAAGTACTTTCCTAAGTTTGATGCTGAATCCAAAAACCTTATAGCTGAAAAAAATTTACAATCCTTTGGCCATTTCCTTGACCTCATTGAAGTAGAACATCATGATGTTTGCATGAGGGATTTTTCCCAATATTTGCAAGGAGATGTTAAGGAATGGTTCAAGAATGTGCGCCTGAATCCATCAGTACATGGGAAGAGCTTTCTAACATATTTTTGCAATTTTGGGGTAAGATAAATCCATTAGACCAAATACTTTCAGAGTTCTATTCCATGAAGAAACATGAGGGTGAAACCATGTCTAGTTTTAACATGAGGTTTAATGCAAGCTTTTACTATAACATGCCAAAAGAAATTCAACCTCTTGAAAGCACTGCTAAACTTTAATATGCAGCTACATTTCCTCCTGAACTGTCATTACTTCTTTTGGAGAGAAATTCAGTCACATTGCAGCACATGTTTATTTATTGTTTGGAGGTTGAAGACAATCTTAGGATGTCTAAAAAAATTTCAGGCCAAGATAGTGGTGATAAAATGGAAAAGAAATTAGACTTGGTTGAGCAATCTAAACAAAAAAAAAACATTCTATGTGCATCTCAAACCTTCTCTTAGTAAACAGAGAAATGATCAGCCCAATGATGTAAAAGAATATGGTTTTAGTAATTTGTTTTCTGAAGATTGCAATCAGCTTGTTACAAATTTTGTTAGTGGTGATTTTAAAAAGGATTTCAGTATGCCCATATATGATGAACAGGAGGATGAATATGAGGATGTTGTACCCAAAAAACAAGCTATAAATTTTGTAAATTCAAGGCATGTTAGTGAAGAAAATATGACTGCAATCCAAAGTCAAAAGGCTGAAAAAAGAAAGGACAGTGAGTGTGTTGAGGGTGACAGTTTACCTTTGTGTTATTCTTCATTTGAACTGATAAGACAAAGACTTAAAGTCTCTAAACAAAACCAGAAATTTGAGGATATGGAAAATTTCATGAACTTTTTAGAAATAGAACATGATGAGGATGAATAGTCATGCAGTCAATCTCAGCATGTGGAAAAATTAGTGGTTTGCAATGAGGAATTGGATTACAAAGAAAGAGGCGAGGGTTCTCAAATAAATGCTTCTTTAAATATTTCCAATTCAGAATTTTTTTGTCAGGAAAACATGTTTTTGCGTAATCCCATTGAAAAACAAAATTATATTCTTCTTGAATTGCTTGATAAGAATGGAGCTGCAAATTCAGAAATTCTGAATGAAATTGTGGATATTTCATTTGAAAACAGTCATAAGAGTTCCTTTCAAAGTTATTTTGAAGATCAGTTTGACAGTATGCAAGAGGAGTTACTTTTTGGACAGCCTTGTCATGACAAATAGATGATTGAGTATTTTGAAATTGGTCATGTTTTTTATGATCCAGTAACAGAGGACATGGATAGATTTTTCAGATGGCGTAGTTGGTTATGTGTTTGTAGCAAAGGACATACTTTTCATCATAACATTTTTCCATTTTTTTCCTATGTTCTAATTTCAATCAAGCATGAGGAAGAAAGAGAATTATTGTATAACTTGCTTGATTGGCTTCATTGGAAGTCAGATTTTGGTTGATTGGGCATTTCTGCTCAGTTAAGTAGGATAGGTAGGCATGAATAAGCTCAACATGGTGAACATTTCTTTCAGCAGTTTTTAGTTTAGTTTCAGTTTCCAATGTAGTTCAGTTACAGGTTAAGGTCTGCAGTTATAGTTTCTTTTAGTCTTTAGAGTATGGCCAGGTGGCAGGTAACAGGTTGGCAGAGTGGGATTTGTTTGTAGAATGGTTTCAGTTGATGGTTATATGTTAGAATAGGTTGAGGATTTTAGAGAAATATTGGGGGAAACCCAATGGATTTGGCACCTGGTCTACGGCGTTCTTTGCTACCTCACAAGGAGGATAGCTTCCCTAATGTAGCCAACTGTTAGTACTTGTTACCACCTAATTTGTACTTAGTGGTTTTTTATCGAGTGAGCCTGATGAACTAAACAAGGATAACTTGTTTAGACTTAAGAAGACCTTTGGAAGTACTTCTCAGAAGTGCTTGTTGTACTATATCACATGTTCATACCCCATGGGGGAATTGTAATAAATGTTCTAGCATGATAGTGTCTATAAAAGACTCAGTCTCTTAGACTTTATTTGTCATTCCGATCAGCCCAGGGTGTTTTTTCCCTTGGTTATTATTGGTTGTTGAATAAACGACTGATAATTTCTGAGATTTTCACTCCATACCTCCAAAGTTGGGGTGGTTGGATTGGCATTTAGGCCTGTTCAGGTTATTAGAGTCTATGTGTCAATGTATAAACATGATAGACATCAATTTCGAGTCATATGAACATGTCTAAGTCCCCCTGGGTGTTTTTCAATTTTTCAATTTTTTAGTTTTTTCAGTGTTTTTTATTAAAATTTAATTTTTCCAAAACTTAGGCTATTTTTTAATACTTTAATTGGAAAAATTGATTTTGTAATAAAAGTGGGCCAAATAATCAGTTTCATTCATGTAGGTGCTCATTTTCAAGCTAAGAGCACCATGTAAACCCATGGACACATTATTTCCTAGTTTTGAGTGATTTTCCATCACTCGGGTCAGAAAGCCCCAAAAAGTCAATTATTGATTATTTTAATTAATAAATTGATGAATAATGGAGCAAATCCAAAATCATAGATCAGTGGATTATCAGCCAATTTGATTGAAATCAGTTAGATCTGAAGCAGATTCACTGGATTTGACAAATCCTTGAATGAAGAAGGTGATCAAATCAGATCCAGAGTTGATCTTCAGCATCCTTTATGGGGGATTTCACCCTCCCTCTCTCCTCAACATGTTTTGGCTCATCTGTATGAGTTTTGGTGGATGCTTCAGTCAATAGGTTGAGGTGTCAGTTAGATCAGCTCTTCGATTGACAATTTCACTTAGTGAGACTCAGATTTGGCTCAGCTAGACACAGATCAGGCATTGATGGACTCTTCATCAACATATTTGGTTTATATTATTGGTATTTGCACCCGCTGAGCTAGATGGCCTCTGTTTTGTATATATCCTGCTTGAGGCTCCCTCTTCAAAGCTAGTTAGAGCTGGACTGAAGGGATTGCCATTGTAACTATGTATTTGATGATGATTTGTGAATAAATAAGCTTTGGAGGCTATACTGTGTAGTGCATGTGTATGTGTGGATTCTCAGTGTTATGCTACTGATGTGGTAGCTACAATTTCTTGCCAAATTCTATGCTGCTTCTGTGTTCTGGCTTCAAGGATTCAGCTGAATCTAGTAAGGGTGTAAACTAGGAAAGCTAGATTGCTTGATCTTGTTTATCCATATGATGTATGCTCAAAAATTTCAGTTATATGCTTAAATAAGGTTATTTTGGCATGATCTTTCATTTTTGTTCCTTTATACATCTATATCCAGATCTCACGAGGTGTGTGCAGGCTTGTGTTATTTAGTTGCAGGTTCCCGATTGGATGAAGGTGTGGATATATATTGACACCATTCCTATACAATAATATCAAGAATCTATCCCTCAGCACTCCACAAAAGGGCCTCCTTTCAACTTGCTCCATTCAAGCAACGATTCGACCTTCTCTCCTCTTCTTCTCATTTCTACAAAAAAAACAACATTTTTGCCCGGTTACTCTGTTCGTAGCTTTGATTTTGCTTAGATATATAATATTAAATTAATTAAAACATAGATATATCTTATCAAATCCTATAGTCTAGATATTGAACTTAAAAAAGTTTCATAAGCATTCTAGATCTAGCTTTAGGGAAATTGTCTTTTTGCATGAAAATGTAAAGAAAACTTGTAGATCGCATGCATTAGATTTCCTTTCAATGTTATAAAAATTAATATTATGCAATATCAGTGCATATTTCATTGGCTGCATAAACAGCAATCCAATATCCCAAGGAAAGATTGCTTTCCTTGGTTCCTTTTTCGCCTGTTTAGCTAGTTTTAACTTCATTTTTTTTGAGATAAGGTAGGCTGATCTAAAGGTACTCTTAAAGTGATTTTGGGTGTATGTTATTCTAAAATTATCATTTTATTTTAGCATGTCTGACAGAAAAGAAAGTAATCTGCTGTCCGAAGTGGCCTCAGAAGCATTCAAATCCCCCTAGGGGTCTCCTTTTTCACTAAAATCTTAAAATTTTTGCAAAGTTGTAAGATCTTGGTTTCATCTTGTATAAGGAACAATAAGTTTCTGATATTTCAGTTAGCTGATATTGTAACCAATAATAAATAAAAATATTTTTGGAATAGGCTCTTTCGAGCCCATTCCCCATCCCCCCTAGGGGGATTTGCGTTGGTTTCCTTTTCGTCGCTTTCTGCTTATTTCTTTTTTAAACTAGCATTGATATAATTTTCAGGGTAGTATACTTGATTTTATTATTAATTTCATATTCCACTTTTTGTTTTTTTTCAAAGTAATCATAATACTTACCCCACGATTTCCCGATTGACCCGAAAGGGGAAACAGATTCATGGTAGGACTAGTTAGAAAAATAGAATTGTGGATCTGTTTTATTTTTCATCATTTATTTATCAAAAATTATAAAATTAACCCCTCCTCGATTCCTCGATTGAGATCCACTTGGATCGAAAGAGGTTCCTGGAGGGTTTTCTTTTAAACAAGAACACCCAGTTTAAAAGTTACTAAAATTGACAAGACTCCAGTGTGTATGCTCTGCACTTGGCTGCGGTTCATCCTATCAGTCAAGATGTACAAAAGCATTTGGGTGACTAGTATAATTAGGACCCACTCTCCCCAACTGACAAACCATCAGGTGAAAATCCAACACCTAGATCAAACCTTTACGGTGGAAAAATACCTAAAGGAAGCGGGAACTTCTGAAAAGTGACCTCATGGCGCCGATCTCTGTCACACCCTAATGGGTGCGTTACGAAAAATAGCCCCAAAGACTCCATTTCATCCCACATATTCCTTGCCGGTAGCTGTGAAGGTTTAGTTTTGGACATACTCCAAGTACTCTCGGGTATATCTGGAGTCCCACTTTAGCCTAATTTTAATCAACTCACACTTCAAATTTAACCTAAAACATACCAAGAGGCAATCGCAAAACACTCACTCCAAGCACATGCAAGTACATTGTTTCTATTTTTGACTCCATTCTAAGGCACTGGTTATTTTCTTGTTTTATATATATATTGTGTCTCAGCATTGTGCTTTCGCGTGTTCATATTTTATGTCTTGCCATCTTTGATTATCTATAATTAAATTCCAAACTACTAAGTAACTCAGTCAGTTTAAACATCACAACACTAAGTAATCATCCTTGGTAACTTAATAAGGTATACCCCCCTTGGCTTCATTAGGAGTTGAGCCTAAACAGAGGAGTCAAGAACAAGGTAACAGCTTTGACTCGAGACTTGCCCCCAAGGACACACCGAGTGGCTTGAAGATTTCTGCCACGTGACCCAGGTGTGTGAAAGGCGGCAACAGTACTATGTTTGAATTTTTGAATTATGGACTTGAAAGGTTTGAAAATGATCCTATTTGATGAAATTTTGTGGAAGTGCCTTTCAGGTTATCTAGTTAGCAAGTTCTTTCATCATGAGTCATCGGATGGAGGGTGGATTTTGATCTACGGTGATATATCTTTCTGCAGATTGAAACATGCAGCAGTGGAATAAGGGTAAAGTGAGTTGAACTTTGACGGTTCAGATTCATGATGAGGAATATCAATGGCAGAAAGATATTCAGTGGAGAGGAGATGGGAGGAAGGATTTAATTTTGAGATTTGCGAAGTCCGTTAAATGGGTGCAATGTTGGAGGGTCAAGATCAACACAAGATAAGATCAATGGCTCTAAATCATTCCACGAGGTGAACATGACTGGAGAAAGAAAAATTTTCAAATCATGAAATGAGTTAATGGGTTAAAAGATCGGACGATGGAGATAAGAGAGTAGGTATGTGTGTGGTCTAAAATAATTTTACGGATTGAACTAGTGCGGAAAAAGGTAGGATTTCAATCCGCGGAAAGTAGTACGGGTTGTGAAGATCTATGGTCGGAACAAGATATTGGGTTGATCAATGGGTGAGAAGCATTCCGTGATCAGAAGTTGCTCGAATGATCACATGAGAAAGGATTGGCGGAATACTAAAGTTCTCAAGGTTGAAAGGTCCCGATGAAGACTGATTATGGATCAACGGTTGACACTGATTCCCACAAAATAAGTTGTGCAGGTTGGTAGTGTAGAGTTTTTATATGAATATCTTGTATATCAAAGACTTGAATTCAAAGAAAGGAAGATGTACGGACAAGGTTGATTTCTCCATATTGAAATGCTCATGGAATGTTTGACCTCCTGATCAACGAAATGGGTTAAAAAGCAACGACATCCGACGACACGGATCTCGCCGAAGAAATATCTAAGGTGGACATCTATTTCATTTGTGGGACTAGCATGAGATAAGTATCCCCATCAAACTGGTGAAACATCACAAGTCTATAAACGAGGACGATGGATATGGACGGTGTTCAGATCGAGTGGTTGAGAAAGTTCCAGATCTGTAAATGGTCACATTGAGGTCAATCTGACAGTGGAGAGGATGCCCTCACGTAGGACATGCCTTCCAGATAGTTAATCTCAGATGATTGATCTCCCCAATGCCATTTGTGACATACCTACAGGATGATTCATCCCTGCAGAAGTGCCATCTCGTCCAAAACTAGATATCCGTCATGTGGCTGGTGTGTGAAATCAGAATGATATCGTGAAAATCTAAGATGTGGAGCAACAAATCTGATCTCCACATGAAGTAGGAAAAGTGTGGTGGAAAGAATTGTTCTAATATCGTCTTCATAGAAATGAAAGGGAAAGAAAATGTCCATTAAATATGCGCTGAAGTGTATGGTTGACCAGGCAGGGTAACATCCGAAGTCTTTTTCGCAACCAATAATGAAATGCCGCAGCAGATAAGGAGACATGACTAGATCTTCAATGAGAAAGGAATCCTTTGGGTCATGTGCTCCCTTGTGTCGTAACCAAGCTACTCGATGATGAAGTGTGCGAGAATGCTGAAGGGTCATCCCCATGTGTATTTTTCCAATCCTATATGAACACCACCTTTCAGATCCATTAAGGTGCATAGGATGAGCTAGTGTAGAAACAAAATTCGAAGTATCATTCTGCTGGGGGTTTCGAGAATTTTGAGAAATTTGCAATGGAAATATGGTTTGAGAAACTTGTCAGTCTAGGTGTGTTGTTGGTTGGTGAGCTCGATTCCACGCTTATTTATCACCCTGGTTTTTCACACCAGGGAAGCGCCAACCATCAGGGAGAAGGCATCCAACACTCTAAGGCATACACCTATTTTCAAATAGCCATACCTCTAGTTGCACGGTTCCTGGGCTTTCACATCCTCTAGGTTTCCGTCCTGAACCCCTAGATGCAATCGCTGCCTCCAAAGCCTCGGCACATGATGATAGTCACTAATAGCACTCAGTAGGAGTGAATGCTCATACTGGAGGGGTGGGTATCCAAAGTATTCATCACCGCCTTTGTGAATTCCACTTGCCAAATTTTTCTAAGGTGGTGAGGAGGTCAAAGACACGCCCCACCATATTTCCTATAGGACAACCTGTGTCATAGGAGGTGAGGAGTACAAGAATGACAAGCCACCAGAGAGGCTTGTTTCTACCAGAATCAATGTGAGCCTTCTTCAAGTCCCCTTGTATAACAATGTTACCATGAGAGGGGGGAGCTATGGAGAAGGTTGAGCATGGAAGGAACACAAACTCCCTTACCAAATTTGAGCACATGAAGAAAGGTTCCTTTTAGAGAAGAATGAACACAAAGGGAAATACATGTTGCTGACTCGACAGACAGACAAAGGGTTCGGGCCTAGTCAGCAATGAGCCAGTAGAAGCATCCTGATACGTCGTTTTCACAACCCGTGAGATCAAAACTAAAAGCATCATGCTTCCATCCAGACTGAGCATGCACATTTGCTCCATGATGTTTGTTTAAATATATGTAAACCATGACAGAAGTACCATGCTCTAGTTGTTTGTGTTTTGATTATGACTGTAAACAGTTTAAGGTCATATTTCGAGGATTAGCCTATTTCGAGGATTAGCCTCGAGGGTCTAAGAAATTATCAAAAGATCCCCATCGAGGGAGACAGGGTTGGATTTTCAAGAGTAGATAGGCTCTTCATTGTAATAGGTTTTAGTTTTCCAGAGATGAATAAAATTGTAGAGGAGGAATGTTAAACCTTTTCATGGCATAGATTCCAGAGACATCTTTTCTTTAGTAAGTAATTTATTTACGTGATTGTTTTTCCAGTATATCACTTCATTCTGTACCTACTTTCATGCTTGAGAATTAGTGTATATGGTCCAGAATTCATCTTGCATTCTCTAGGTCCATTGTTCAAGCATTTTCAAAACATTTTCTTCTAAATTCTTGCAGAATTCACCCTAGTTAGGTGCTCTGTTTGATGGGATGTCTCCTTTTGTATGCTAATCAACTTGCTAATACCTCTAGATTGAGGAAAGGGTGTCTACCTTGCCTCTGTCCATAAACCTTCAAAACCCTACCTCCTGCAACCTATTTTAGATCTGATTGTTGACTCCATTTCCCAATGGTTTCCTCCATGAATGTCCCACCAAATATTTTAAAACAAACTTGTCCTATTTGTCCCATCATAAATCTGACCTTCTGAGTATCATTTATTGAATATTTTGATTTAGAAGTATTTGTAAGCAGTGAGAGATCCCTCTCTAACTGTATTAGGTCAGAAATATAGTCTAAAGTGGTTCTGATGTTACCTTGGGATTTACCTTTCACAACTTGGGTACATTCTGAGTGTTAATAGATCCTTCCTTTCCATATCAGTTCACTCCATAACATATCCACTGCATTATTTTATCCTCTTGCTTCCTACAGAGCACAATTAGTAGGAATCCATATGTTGTGTCATCATGTACGTTCCAATGTCTTGGCACAAAACACATTGTTTCCAATTTTCTATAATATTTTTATTTTTCTCTCTGCAACACATATCTATCCTGGAATGCACAACAACACCACTCTTACGTGTTACATACAATCATTATCAGAAAATTCACACATATATGATTTACAAACTTTTGTGTGTTCAATTGGTATGTTAGCATTGTACTGGCCTTACATGTTTCATTTCATTTCAGTAATCAAGTGATGATAGGGATTTTACATTAACAAGATAGGATAACACACACCACATTTTTTATTTTTCATTTTGTGCATCATGTCCTCAACTACCATCCTTCCCTTTCATACTCTTTTATTGTAGGCTACAAGGTTAGCTCATATAATGCTTCCTTCAACAACTAATAAACATCAAAATAACCTTTTTCAGCTCCCCACAATGTAATAATCACAAAACTTTGCCATGATTTTACATAGAAACTTAATGATTTTGATAAGTCAAAGATTTTCCTTGATAGATCACATATTCCTGCCACGAATGATGTAAGGGAATATGTGATTCCACCATAATAGCACATTCAAATCTCCATGTGTGGCACTGGAATTCCAAACTTGAAAGATTTCAATGTCAGTGCACAGTAGTAGAAATTTTCACAAACTCACACAGAATTGATGAGATTTAAAGACAACAGTTTTGGAATAAATATCACTATGATTGGCTTAGAAATTAGACCAAATTATGCATTTTCATCCTAGCCCTAGCATTTTGTAGGCAATGCAAATTTTGCGCNTTAAAAGTGTATAAATGTTGGCGAATATTACCAATTCTTAAAATGCCAACTATAAAATGATTGGCGATATTTTTCAAAAAAAAAAAAATTTCCAAGGATTTTTTATAGTTTATATAATAATTTGGCAATTTTTAGGGTGAAAAAAATTTACCTCATCAAAATTGAGTGAAACAAGGATTCAAAAAATGCAAAATGGCGAATCTTTTTTGCGAGAAAAACATGGAAAAATAGCCCACTGGGCTAAAATTCGCTCCTAAAATTATCCCTGTTTGTGCAGAAAATGAAGAATTAGTGGCTTGAAGAGCCTTATTATGCCACATGTCCTCATCAACACCATACATTCTCTTCCAGCCAATAGTTCACCCATATTTACTTCCTGATTTTGCATGAAAGTTTTTACGTAAAAGTGAAGTTCTACTATTTTACTTTATATCTTTCATTTACAGTTTTTTATTTTACATTCAAATCTTGTACACATGTAAACTTTTAATTTATTTCTCGTTGCAAGCATGATCAATGAAAATAGATAAATGTTTCCAACTATCGAAAAAGATGTCAATAGCCATTAATAGGTGCAATGGAAATGAAATCCTATGAAAATCTATAAACATTCACACAAACCCTTGGATGGAAATCAGGTATTAAAATAGGGCACAAGAAGTATATAATTTGATGTGGAAAATGCAAATAACAGCAACAACATACATCACATACATCAAATAAGGGAAAACAAATGGGGATAAAAAATAGAGCACCATACCTTAGCAAGCCATTTCGGAAATTCCTTGACCTTGGTGAGCACAAGATATCTGAGCCTCCATTGTCTGTAAGAAACTATTTTGGCTCCTCATCTTTTAGTCGATGCCATTTCATAAAACACTGATTGAAACAACAAATACTACATGGGATATCCTTAACAAGAATTATATTCTCCCAGTCCTCCTCTTACACAATTTCCATAACACCATTAATTTTCCCCTGCCCCTGACGCCACAATAGTGTAAATGCCTCATAACAATTGGGTACTTGTTAAATTATCAATTAATATTTTACAAAGGAAATATTTTTGTGGCTTGTTGGAAAATGGAGGAATGGGCTCATGATGGAATCTGTTGTCCACAGGTTTTGAAGGGAGCTTCTGATACTATCGATGGGAGAAATTCCATAGAGCCCAAATCGCCCTAGCTCTCCCTCTTCTTGCTTGTCGGAGGTCCTGTGGATGGATGATTTTTTCTTTGTTATTTTGTTGGATGGACGAAATATGGTAATAAAAGAGTTGGTAAGATATGTTTTCAAACATTTTTAATTTAAAAGAATAATATTAAAATCACTTACAAAATTAAGATACATATGGAATTTATGATTTTTTAAAATGTATTTTTCATATTAATATTATTTCCAATTTATTTCATGACCATGAACTTCAATTCTAACGTTAGAATAGATTATAGATTAATAACTCAAATGTTCCTAGAAATAAGGTGTCCTCATGCAATCCTCATAAAATTGGTGGGGTATATAAGGCATAACATTAAGGCATATGTATACTAGTACTTTTATGATTGACATGGTTATCTTAAATGGAATAATTAATATCATTATTATCAATACTTGTTAATGAGGTTATGGAAATCTCTTGATATATAACTAATTGGTAGTTTTATGTAAGAGGGTTGATATTGATGGTGATCATGATGATGAGGATTAGGATGAGGATGATGATGAGGATGAGGATGATGGTGATGATGATGATGATGATGATGATGGTGATGATTATGATGATGATGATGTCGGTGATGATGATGATGGTGGTGACGATGATGGACACAACGACGACGATGATGATGATGATGATGATGATGATGGTGATGATGATGATGATGATGATGCTAATGATGATGATGGTGATGATGATGTCGATGATGATGATGATGATGATAATGATGGTGGTGATGATGATGATACTAATGATGATGACGATGATGATGGTGATGATGTTGAGGATGATGGTGATGATGATCACAGGTCAATGATGATGATGATGATGTCGATGATGATGATGATGATGCCGATGATGATGTCGATGATGATGATGATGGTGATGGTGATGATGATGAGGATGATGCTAGTGATGATGACGATGAGGATGATAACAATGATGCAGATGATGGTGATGGTGATGATGGTGATTATGGTGATGATGATGAGGATGAGGATGATGATGATGACGACGATGATTATGTCAATGATGATGATGATGACGAGGATGATGATGACGAGGATGACGATGATGATGATGATGATGATGTCAATGATGATAATGATGATGATGATGATGATGGCAATGATGATGATGATGATGGTGATGGTGATGTCAATGATGATGATGATGGTGATGATGATGTCAATGGTGATGATGATGGTGATGAGGATGATGGTGATCATGATGATGTTGATCATGATGATGATGAAGATGATGATGCTGATGATGACGATGATGTTGATGGTGAGTATGATGATGATGATGATTATGATCATGATCGTCATCCTCTTCATCCTATTGATCCTCTTGATCCTCTTCATCATCTTGATCCTCATCATCGTCATCGTCATCCTCTTCATCCTGATCATGATCATCAACATCACCATCGTCATCATTTTAGGGATTTGCACATGGAAAGGACTACAATGTACATGGAAGAGGTGTAGTGAATGGAAGTTCATTTCAAGGATTTGTACATGGAAAGGACTACCATATACATGGAAGAGGTGTAGTGAATGGAAGTGCAGTTCAGGGATTTGTACATAATGGGATATTTTATGTTTAATTTCATTTGTACTCTAAAATTTAAATTTATTGTCTATTGGATTTGTCATGTTATGTGATAGCATGAATATTTCATAAAGTGATAGAGAATGATGAAGTCAAATTACGTGCCGCTTATATTTGTGGTAGTTTTCATCTGCCTATGTTTATTGTGTTAGAAGTTCCATATTAGAAGTAGTACTAATTAGTGGTATCATGATGATGGAGACGATATTGATCATGATGATCATCATGATGAAGATGAAGAAGATGATCATGATCATGATGATGATGACGATCATGATGATGATATTTATGATGATGAAAATGGTGATTACAATGATGATCATGATGATGGTGACAATATTGATCATGATGATCATGATGATGCAGATGAGGAAGATGATGATGATGATGAAGAAGAAGATGTTGATGACGATGAGGATCATGATGAAGATGATAATCATGATGACAATAATGATGGCAATGCTATTGAAGATGATGATGAAGACAATGATGATGAAGTTGATGATGATGATGACGACGACGATGATGATGATGATGGTGATGATGATGATGAAGATGACAATGATGATGATGATTATGATGATGATGGTGACGATGATGAAGATGATGTTGATGGTGGTGATGTCATTGTTGTTGATGATGATGATGGTGATGATGATGAAGATGATGATGATGAGGATGAGGATGATGATGATGATGATGATGATGATGACGACGATGATGATGACAATGATGATGATGATGATGATGATGATGATGATGAAGATGATGATGACAATGAAGACGATGATCATGATGAAGATGATCAGGATGATGATGATGATGATGATGATGATGAAGATGGTGATGATGATGATGATGATGATGATGATGATAAATAAGAATGTTCTCTATGTTTATATGATAAATAAGAATTTCGTTAAAGAAAATAAGAACAAACTTCCTTAATAATGTTTTAAAAATTCCATTCATTGTACCTTGAAAAGTAGTTGGGTGGAATGAATAGACCATATGGCACCACTTGGAACTCAAAGTGGACATGGTGTATTTTAAATGTTTTATTGAAATTTTTTACCACTCTCACCCTTATTTGCTAATAACAAGATCTCAAGTCTATCTTGGTGAACATCATGGCACCATGCAACTCTATTGACAGCTCATCAATCCTTTGAATAGGATATATATTCTTAATATCCTGCTCGGAAAGATGTCAGCAATCAATGCACATTATCCATGAACAATCCATTTTCCTAATTGGCATCACATGTGGAAAAAATGGAATTTTGCTAGGGATAGAGTGTGGCCCATCTCCAAGATAACTTCAACAATTTTTTCAATTTCATATTTAAGAAATCTAGTATATTTATGAGGAACAATTACTAGTTTGGACCTCAATTACAGTTCAATAATGTGTTCTTTGTCCTTCTCAAGTGGCAATTCACGAGGTCCATTAAAAAATACATGTAAAAAAACCAATAATTTTCTGCTCCTCCTTCTATACTATGGGTTCGACATCCTCATAGGATTCACATGCAATCCTTCGAATGAATTAATTGAAAACTTAAAACTTTGTTGTTTCATAGCAAATTCTAACTCATTTATGGGAATATATCGATTTATTGGGACATGACTGCATTTATTAAATGGTTGTCTAGTAATGCCCCACTTCAATTTCCATATACATCTTAGACATGTTTACTGTATAATTCCTTGAAGTATTTGACCATTGAGCACCTGTAACTACATCACCTTGTACAAATGCAACCACCTAAAATTAAAAGTTACACCAAGATTGTCCAACAATACCTTCAGAAGCTTGATCATTTCCTTGCACTAGTCCATGGTAAAGTTGGTGATGGTAAGAAATTTGGAAGTTATTTAAGGGAATAGTTTTCCCACTTGTTCATGACACTATCTTCTTGTCAAATAAGTTATGAAATTTTTTTGTACCAATAATGGAAATGATGGTTCTCCCTTTTATTCATTCAATGCAAAGAAACTATAGGCATAATTGTATGTCCTTAGTTTTTACAATTAGAAACATCATTTTCCTCGCCTTCTATTGTTTCCCTTAGCTCATCTTATGTAATGTCCTCTGGTTCATCAAGAAATTCAACATGTTCTGATAGGAATGTTTCTTTTATGGCCACTTGACCATTTCTCCTTACAAATGGAACAAATACCTTTGGATCTTAAATATACACTAATCTCTTAGTCCATCACTCCGCTTCTTGACTATGCATGTGTACATCTAAGTATAATATCGTTCTTTAATACTTGAGTGAATATCATTTGACTGATGAACAGGGTGACTTCTAACATCATTTATATATGATTCATCATGGAATCCACCATAGTGGGTTGTTTTGCAACATTCATAAATAATTTTTGTGGCCATTCAACCAGTCGATGTATATAGTCACAATCTTAGGAACATGGTGCTATGTATTCCATTAACATGCTAGTTTGTTTGAATTATCTCGAATATATGGTCACGGTTTCACTTTTCCTCATTTTTTTAGATCCATAGAATAATATTTCTATGTGAGGGTCTCAAAAGATTGATAAAATTCTATCACAAAGCTCCCATGTGACTATGATATACACTCTTCTTCCTCAATCTATTGTTTCACCATTTTCACCAAATCAAACATTGTATCATCAAGGTGTAGAGTAGAAAATTGCTTTTTTTAATCATCCATGGGGTTTAACCTAAGAATCCTTGCAACTTTTTCACCCATGAGGATTGATGTTATCGTAATTTTGATCAAATTTCATAATGGTATTTTTTTTCTAAAATCCTATAATTAATGTGGTTTCCCTTTTACTCTTCTATTTACAAAAGGATTTACATGGTGATTGTGATTTTAAGCTTCACTTCTTTTGTTATAGGGATCAAAGTGCCCCACATCCCTATCCTTTGCTTCTTTGTTGTTGATGTTCTTGTCATGGTATTCATGTTTATGTTCACATTCGTAACATATTTCTTAACTTCATAAAAAAGAGTTATAATGCCTCTTTTATAAAGACCTCCAATTTCGCTCTCCAATTTTCATCAATATGTGAGTAAGATGTTGTGGTTCCCGCAAGGCCAAGAAAGTGGTTTTGATACTGATATTTGAACCCAAATAGTTATGTATACACCTTCTAGTCATTCGCTAGGTGTTTTGTTGGAAAACTAGACAAATTTAGATAACAAAATCAAAATTAAAGAATTGATGCACACAAAGTGGGGATTTAGCATTTATAAGTGAAAAAAAGAGCCAAGTACAAACATAGTGCATGCTTTATGGGAAACATGATAATGTAGCTTACAAGGAAAGTAAAAACATTTATGTGCTTTACCTTGTTTTTTTTCTGACCTCATAACAAAATGACATACAGAACAACAATTGTTAACTTAGAAGATAACACTAATCACTAACATGTCAAATCCTTATGAATTGTCACAACCCCATAAACCTTTGATGTGTTAGCCATGATGTTGCACAAAATGGGAAAAAGAGATTTAGGTGTTGCTATAACTCTTAATATAGGGTAGTTTTTTATGGTTACAAAATATGCAGAGTGAAAATCTTATCACTTCTTACAAAAAAATGTAATTAAAAGAAAACTAACCAAAAAAGGGAAGACATTAAACCTAATGGGTGATTCAAACCCTTTAAAAATTTTAATGTTAAGAAATAAATATTTGAATTCTCAAAGAAAAATCACTAAAACCCACATATATAGTCCAAACAATGCAATGGAAGGAAAGAAAGTTCATAAAAATCATTGTAAGGTAGGAATGGCTAATATCTAAGAATACATATCAATCCCATTAAAATTTCTAAGAATACCATGTGTGTCATTAATGGTTGGAAATATTATTAAAATCGTAAAAATGGATGTAGAAATATCGAGCTTAGGGATCGAGATAAGAAAAGCTATTTTTTAATACTCTTTAATTAAATTGATTATTCTTTACTACTATGAAGTATGAACTTGAAAAATCCCTAGAAATGCTTGGAATAAAATTGAGCAAATCCAAAAACACTACATGACCTATTATTTAAAATTAAATGCAACGTCCCTTACCCATTTTTTTAATTGAAGTTAGATGTATTTTTTTGTAGTCTATAGCCATGATTTTCTATTTAAATGACAACACAAATTGCTCAAGATGGATAAATATGGGCTCCATGTTATTGCTTATTGTATGAACGTAAATGTAGCAACCACATGTTGAGAACAGGTTGGGTGAGAGATGTCGAAGCTTGGATTAACTAGTAGGAAACAAAACAAGATAATCAAATTAGTAATACCAATAGTGACCATATGGACTTATCATTGCAATAGATACAATATGTGTAATGTTCATCGCAGTAGCAACAAAGTCTACCTTTCATCGTAATAGTGACCATATGGACTTATAGTCGTGTTGGCTTGATTTTCTGACCTAGGCCAACAAGGAGATTATGCCCACACAATCAGCTTAAACCAATGTCCGGTGTGTTTGGAGTAGCAAAATCTTGCAGGTTATGGTCCTACTACCAGCTGAATTTTTCTCTTAAGGAGAAACTAAAATTCAGCAAAAATCTATCCTAATGTTATTTCTGTCGAAATAGACCCTAAAAAATTATTTTCAACTACCTAAGGTATCCTACAATTTCTTTCTTAAGGAAATTCTTTGTTTTTTTGAAGATTTTTCTCAATATAAAGATTATTTAAAATTATTCTAAGAATTACACAAATTTAACAACTGTTAAATGTAACTATACTATGATAATAATAACTATACTATCTTAACTGTCCTATCTATCCTATCTCAGATGAGAGTGATTTTAAATATTATATTAATTATTAATTAATGTAAAATGAACAAAAAGATAAAGGGTAGGATCTAAATAGAAATATTTAAGCCATACACACTAAATCATTCTGCTACAAAATAACTTATCAAAAAAACTGAGATAAACAATTACTTCAAATTTTCTGAAGTGTCTAATTAATTAATAACTAATAACCAACATCAGATATTTGAATAAGAGATAATGATCAGTATGAAATCATTGTAAAAATACAAATGATATCTAACAGACATAAATATATATCCTTATATCTTGAATTTACAGTAGAAACACTAGTAAATTCAGTCACAATGACATATTAATTCAAATATAATATTGGGCTGAAAAAGTGAAATACTGATTAATAATCACAAGCATAACCAAGTACATTGTATTTATATTAAAATAGAATATCATATACTGAAATATAAAGAGTATCCAAAACAATACCAGTCACGATATCAACTTGGAGACTTCCAGTCACATCCCATATCCAAAGATAAAACTTCAGCCAGGAACAAAACTAGCATCAAAATAGTATTTCAAGTATTTTTACTTCAGTCACTCCATCCTCCCTTTACAATAAGTTTTTCAGATTTTTTATAACAAAGGCTAATAACTGCCTTTCCTCATTCTATGCAACTAAGGATAAAAATAAACCATCAAGTCCATTAACTATCGAACATCTAGGAATTAATGCTTTTAATTATCATCTTCTTCAATAGTGCACCTGCCATCTGAATCATTGATTCTGTAATTTATTTCTTATATTCAAATGTCAATTTTTCCATGCAACAACTATTATTTGACATCTAGAATCTAGATCATTCGATTTTGGAACAACTTCATCATTTGCTGGAAAAATATAAATGAGGAGAACATCATGAAAATCGAGGATCCATTTAATTATGGCACATCCTGAAACATTTGCTGGCTTAAAGGGACTGGCCAATTTGTGGCTGGTTCGAAATTCCAGTCTCTAAAGAATAGCCACATCTTCCAACTGAAATCCAGGATATTAGACACGTCCTAAAACTGTGCAGGATAGCGATGACATGCCCACCTGTTTCAAACAAACAACAACATCTTATTAAAAACTATTTATAACAGGAGAAGTAAAAGAAACTATAATTTAAATGTGTACCTGTAAAATCTGCGATTTTACAGGCATGCACAAAAGGTTGTCATTACATGTACATCATGTAACCGAAAATGGAAATAATCATTAAGCTCTCTTTTACAAATCAACCACTTCGCTGATCAGGTTCAGAAAAAAATATGACCTAAAATATGGGTGGGAAAGCTCCCAATCGGAAGTCGGAGAAACATAGACATCGACAGACGAGTGCTTTACACAGCTGCAACGGCGGAAGATAAAAGACTGCGGTCATGCAATTAAAAGACCAGCCCGCATTGGTGGGTGGCGCACTTTACGTTTCCGGTGATTAGGTTCTTTTGGAGCCGTAACGGTAGAACGTAAAGGACATCACGCCGCACCATGTAAGGTCTGAATCGAAAAGGTAGTTCTTTCTGCAGCCGCAACGATGGAAGATAAAACCCAAGGATCAACGAAACAACAAAGCAGAACGTAAAGGTCAATACAATAATTAGGGTGTTTCATAGTTTTCCATCCGCAACTGCGGAGAAAGTAGTAGAAAAATGTTCCGATGTGAAAGTCAAAAGTTAGCTGATTGAGACAAATGCATCGGAAAAATTTAGTTGTTTTAATGGCCGATGAGTTTATGATCCGTGGAACTCGCAGTGGGATCGCTATTTGCTGTTGCGGATGTTTAGTAGACTGTCCTTCCGATGATCAAGGCATCCGACCGCTGATGAATGACGGAGGGAATTAGACATTCTAGCCGTTGAAACATCAGAAATTTTGATAAAACTATACATATGAAAATTTCAAATGATACTCATTTATTTTCTTTTCACTAACTATATATATACAATTTCACAAAATAATGATAAGATATTAAGTTACAAATGGGATATGAACCTTTAGGTTTAATAAGAGTTTTAATTTAATAATTCATCTTTAGTTCTAGGATTTTCAGAACTTAAAATATCTTATCAATAACCAGCTTCAAACAAATTCAAAATGTGTTTTCGTTGAACCCCAATTAGCATACTATCTCTTTAAATTTCTTAAATTATATATATAATCATATAGATTGATGAATTGATTATATAAAAATTTATAGAAATGATGGTTGCTAATTATCAATTTTATGACAAATGGTTTCATCAGCTTCTAATATGTCACTGAACTTTTCTATAATTGAGAGTACTTTTAGAATCGAATATTTTGAAGGCATTCTTTTATAATTTTTAACAATTAAATCATAAAAGAGAGCTGATCTCCCTTCGTCTTAATGAAAAATGAAGGGGTTGTTGCTGACTGCCAACAAATGGCAACGACCTGGGTGAACCAATTATCTCTGCTGATACAAATTACAATGATATAAAAAAAATCTTAAAACTTATTAAAAACAATAAAAAATTCTTTATCTAAATAAAAACCATTATTTTATTCATATTCATAAGTATAACTCAGAAATATTCCATCTTTTGAAACATAATTCTAGTTAGGGATAAAATTAAACATATCTTGATCGAAACAAAGTACTTCATAGTAATAATAACCTGCACCATCAGCATATAGAAATCTACTTTTCTGAAAAACTTTCCAGAATCTGTTCCATAAACATAATAATTTTCTTGTTGTTTTCTTTTTCTTTTCTTTAAACAATAATTATGACTGAAGACTACTATCTAGGTATGGTCTCCCAATGGGATAGTATCATTCACGAGAGCTGTCTGAAATAAGCAAGCCGGCTCGTGATGAGACCTCCTATTCTTCAGTCACAATTTATATTTTCTTTATTCATTTTTATCTTTTAAATTTTATAAAATTAGAGATCATTACCCAGCATGGTGACCAAATGGTAATGTTAGTCATTAATATCACTAGAAGATGAATCAGTTGGCTTGTGATGAGACCCCTTATCTTTTGGTTTTTAAACCAAAAGCCATTACTAGTTTCCTAATAATGTCATACTAGTGATATTTGTGATTCTGATCAAAACGGCTTATTACTAAGACCTTCCGTCTCTCACTTTAGCATTTTATTGACTGGAACAAATTCTAAATTTTTTTCAGATTGTAAACACTTTTTAAGACTGATGGTAGAGATATGCAAGAGTTTTTCAAAAGTACAAGCTTCGAAAAGGACATTAATAAGCTATCCCCATTTTATATAAAGAAAATAAAAAGGTAAGGAATAATCTGAGTAGCACTTAAAAATAGAATAATGATAGGTCTTTTATAGATTTAAGAAACCCTGATCATTCTGAACAAATTTTAAAAGATTTCAGTCTAGTGTGATAATTTTTCAGGCTGATGAGCAAACTGACTTTTTAACTTGAAGATTTATTTATTTACATTTATTTCTTTAGCTGCTAACTAAATATTACTGACTGATTAGCTAAGTTCATAAGAAATATTTCAAGGCTAGGAGTGATTCAGTCATAGTAAGAACATTTGATATAGCAAGAAACTCCTTACAATGGTTTCCCTTAAAGATATCAGGTTGATTAGTAGAGAAACATATGAACACCCAGCAGTGCGCCATCAAAGTATTATTTATCTACAATTCTCCCTTCAAAACAAAGAGGAAAAGCAACAAGCTGAAAAATATTAAATTTACTACTGAAACCAATCAACCAAACAAATTTTAAGACAAAATCACTAATTGAACCAAAACACTAAAAAAGATAGAATCCGATCTAATCCAAAATTCAACCAAAAGGTATGTATTGAAATCCAAATGAAACATTTATCGAAACTTTAACTGAGAGTCGAAGAAGATAAATAAGCTCAAAAAACAAATTTTAAGATATGATCACTCTCTATGTGATAAGCTATACAAAATAACTTAAAAATCACGAAATTATAACATGCGTAAGAAATAACGACAAATCTCCTAATATTAAAACTGACCTCAAAAAGTTTAAATTTTAGATAAAAGGTCAATATAAAATGGAAAATAGGAGACAAAAATATAATATGTATGTCAAAATGGTGATTTTCACAAACAGTATCATAAACTTATTATTGATGTAAAATTTTGAAATTATTTGAATATTGCAGAATCATTCAATTGTTAAAATATCTCTTCATTCTTAAGGACTCATTTAATTAATCAATGAGAAGATTGAGTAAGTCGAATCCTTTTATTCAACATTATTTACAAAAGGAAAAATGAAAAGTTTATGTTGTACATTTTTGTGAGAATAATTACAAAGTGAGCAAGATGTAATGATTACAACTCTTTATTTTGAAAAACAAAAATAAATGAAAAACCTAAAAGAAAATGGTCATAACAAAATATTCTAAATCAAAGATAATCAAAAGAAATAAATAAGACTTGTAAGAAACTAATTATTTCAAAAAGCAAGATATCAACTCAAAATCTAGTCAATATGTACAAGGCTGAGGTGATAAGAAATCCAATCATCTAGGTCTCAAAAGTGAAAACAAAAAGCAACCAAGTGAAACCAAACTCAATATTAATTGCCTTCGATGATTAAATTAATTTGTGCAAATCATTATTAATTTCATGTCACAACTTCACTAAGCATCATAATCGAATGAAAGAAAATTCTTAAATCGAAGATCAACACGTAATAATATTTTACACAAATTTAATTGATCTGAAATTATAAAACAATTTTCCATACCCTCAATTATATTTATCTTAATTTGTGGTTGTGATAATATCAAAATAAGACTTTTCCTTAATTATAAATATAGAAAAGCCTAAATTATTAATTTTAAAAAAAAATTGATCGTTTACAAAAATTTAGAGAAATTTTCATCAAAACAATATTTATGTGCAAAATTAGGAATTTGCATGAATGATTTAAAAATTTCAAGGAGTTTATTTAGCAAACTCATTTCAAGAGAAAATCAAAATTTGAATGATAAAAGAAATAACCATAAGGCTAGTCTACACATTTTAAATAAATTGATGAATGTCACTGTAATAATTTAAATATAGTCTAAAAGTGTATAATTAATGACATCATCCCACAATCGTGTAAAATAACCTAATGATAGATTTATCATTACTGAATTATTGTAAATTTATGATTTCTCACAATTAATACCAAAATTCAATACTTCAAAGTTTAAAAAGATAAATAACAAGTATACAAATTTTGAAATGGAAATAAGATAAAGAATTCACTTCCCTGATGTAAGGCCATACTCGTATTCATGCATTCCCGATTGTATCACTTGCTTCAAAATGCTTTCTAACTTGTCAATCCAACCAAGAGTACCTGACCAAAAATTAAGTAGAGATCAATTTATCCTTAGCAGAGAACTATTGAGCTGATTAATAAATATATGCATTCTTATATTTACTACTATGTGTGAAATCAAAACTAAAAACTAAGAAGTAAAGAAAAAGAAAAAAAACTTCTCTATCTTATTCCTAGTCTTATTTTATGTACACTAAAATCAAATATACAATCATAATCAGGTAAAGTAAAAAAGCCAATGAAGCCATTGAAGCATTTGTAATCATGCAAAATAAAACATATCAAATATTAATAATATGAATTGAAATGCTTCATACTGAAAAATAGAAAGTATTAAATTAGAACTTATATTTACAAAAGGAAGAAGAAGATGACATGAAAATATTTTAAAATATGACTCTTCCAACCATGCATAAATTGGATCATAAAAAGAAGATTGGAGGAGATCTAAAACTTGTGAAGATTCAATGGAATGTGTGATAGAAAATTCATCAGAATAATAATTAAAAACTGGCATGTCGAGATTATGATCAAAGGATCCAGAAGAAGTTAAAGTAGAGGATATATTTTGTAAGGAAGCATCATCATCATAAATTTGAAAATCAAATTTTGACATTACCTTTGAGTAAGCACTTTCCCTTTGAAATTCATGAGATTTTGACGATTCAATTAATTTACAATTGAAAGGATTAATATCATCAAAATATAAAACATTATAAGAAATGGTTTTATCTTCTAACTTAACTTCTTCAATATTATCGTATGCATGAAATTCATGAGCGATATTTATAAACTTAATTTCCTCATCAATATCATGAATAGAAAGATTTTCCTCATTCTTATACAACAAATTAATTTGCATAGGAACTGACCATAGTGTTCGTATATTAGTATCTGGACATGAACTATAATCAGTAAATAGATCCAGATATAAAGCATGATAACTTTCCAAATGTTGAAAATTAGATGTTCCTGTTTGCAAAGGAAAATCTTGATTAACTGATTCAAGAAGAAAATCAATATCCATATTTTGATTTGTTGATATATTTTGTGAAGGAATGAGATAATTTTGTTCAATTTGAGAAGAAGAAAATGCAAAAGCATGATTTATGCAACGATCATTCAAAGATTCGGTTTTAGATCCTAAAATCATCAATTTCTTTTCGACTACAATTGCTTGAACAAGAGAATGTTTTTTTAATGTAAGTGTCGAATTTAAATTCTTTTGTTCTTGAAATTGTATATTAGAAGATCCTAAGATTTGTTGATGTTCAACAATTTTAGTGTCAGAATTTGGACCAATAAAATTAGACCTTGAATCAATATTAACCGATGAAGTGATGCAACCATCAACATGCATATCGCCAATTTGAAGCTTATCATGATGTGTTTGATCATATAAAGTTGAATGAGAATCAAGAAATAAAAATAAATCTATTATTTCTTTTGCAGAAAGTTGATCTTTCTCATGGAATCTAAAATGCATTGACATAAATCTTGCAAAGAAAGTACTAGTAGATTCACCTTCTTGTTTGCAAAGATTTTCGATCTCATACCTCAACTCTTGATAATTATAATCCTCATGCACATCAATAAACATCTCCATGAAATGTTTCCATGAATGAATGGATTTAGCTGGTAACATTTCGAACCAGCCTCGAATTCTTCTTTTGAAAGTGATAGTAAAAAGCCTGCAAATCTTACTCTCACACACTATACGATAATGGTTACAAATATCTATAAATTCAGTGAGATGTTTCAAAGCAGTCATTTTACCTTCTCCATCAAAACTTAACCTTTGCAAGAGATTTACTGCACTTTCAGAAATACCTCCAGCAGGCTCAAGCATGCTGAAAGCATGTTCTAAAACAGTAGTAGGAGCCATTTTAAAAATAGATCAAAATTTAAAAGAAATAGCTCAAAAGGGATTACTTGCCGATCGGCCCTCCTTCTAGTGCCATTTGTTGGCCTGATTTTCTGACCTAGGCCAACAAGGATATTATTCCCACACAATCAGCTTAAAGCAGCATTGGGTGTGTTTGGAGTAGCAAAACCTCGCAGGTTATGGTCCTCCTACCAGCTGAATTTTTCTCTTAAGGAGAAACTAAAATTCAGCAAAAATTTATCCTAATGTTATTTCTGTCTAAATAGACCCTAAAAATTTATTTTCAACTACCTAAGGTATCCTACAATTTCTTTCTTAAGGAAATTCTTTGTTTTTTTGAAGAGTTTTCTTAATATAAAGATTATTTAAAATTATTCTAAGAATTACACAAATTTAACAACTGTTAAATGTAACTATACTATGATAATAATAACTATACTATATTAACTGTCCTATCTATCCTATCTCAGCTGAGAGTGATTTTAAATATTATATTAATTATTAATTAATGTAAAATGAACAGAAAGATAAAGGGTAGGATCTAAATAGAAATATTTAAGCCATACACACTAAATCATTCTGCTACAAAATAACTTACTAGAAAAACTGAGATAAACAATTACTTCAAATTTTCTGAAGTGTCTAATTAATTAATAACTAATAACCAACATCAGATATTTTGAATAAGAGATAATGATCAGTATGAAATCACTGTAAAAATACAAATGATATCTAACAAACATAAATATATATCCTTATATCTTGAATTTACAGTAGAAACACTAGTAAATTCAGTCACAACGACATCTTAATTCAAATATAATATTGGGCTGACAAAGTGAAATATTGATTAATAATCAAAAGCATAACCAAGTACACTATATTTATATTAAAATAGAAGATCATATATTAAAATATAAAGAGTATCCAAAACAATACCAATCACGATATCAACTTGGAGACTTCCAGTCACATCCCATATCCAAAGATAAAACTTCAGCCAGGAATAAAACTAGCATCAAAATAGTATTTCAAGTATTTTTACATCAGTCACTCCATCCTCCCTTTACAATAAGTTTTTCAGAGTTTTTATAACAAAGGCTAATAACTGCCTTTCCTCATTCTATGCAACTAAGGCTAAAAATAAACCATCAAGTCCATTAACTATCGAACATCTAGGACTTAATGCTTTTAATTATCATCTTATTCAATAGTGCACCTGCCATCTGAATCATCGATTCTGTAATCGCTTTCTTATCTTCAAATGTCAATTTGTCCATGCAACAACTGTTATTTGACATCTAGCATATAGATCATTCGATTTTGGAACAACTTCATCATTTGCTAGAAAAATATAAATGAGGAGAGCATCATCAAAATCGAGGATCCATTTAATTATGACACGTCCTGAAACATTTGCTGGCTTAAAGGGACTGGCCAATTTGTGGCTGGTTCGAAATTCTAGCCTCTAAAGAACAACCATGTCTTCCAACTGAAATCCAGGATATTAGACACATCCTAAAACTGTGCAGGATAGCGATGACATGCCCACCTGTTTCAAACAAACAACATCATCTTATTAAAAACTATTTATAATAGGAGAAGTAAAAGAAACTATAATTTAAATGTGTGCCTGTAAAATCTGTGATTTTACAAGCATGCACAAAAGGTTGTCATTACCTGTAAATCATGGAACCGAAAATGGAAATAATCATTAATTTCTCTTTTACAAATCAACCACTTCACCGATAAGGGTCGGAAAAAAATATGACCTAAAATATGGGCGGGAAAGCTCCCAATCGAAAGTCGAAAAAACATAGACATTGGCAGACGAGTGCCTTGCACAGCCGCAATGGCAGAAGATAAAAGACTACGGTCATGCGACTAAAATACCAGCCCGCATCAATGGGTGGCGCGCTTTACATTTTGGGTGATTAGTTGCTTTGGCAGCCGCAACGGTGGAACGTAAAGGGCTTTGGGAGCCGCAACGACGGAACGTAAAGGACATCACGCCCCACCATGTAAGGTCTGAATCGGAAAGGTAGTTCTTTCTTCGGCCGCAACAGCGGAAGATAAAACCCAAGGATCAACGAAACAACAAAGCGGAACGTAAAGGTCAATACAATAATCGGGGGGTTTCGTAGTTTGTCATTCGCAACTGCGGAGAAAGTAGTAGGAAAATGTTTCGATGTGAAAGTCAAAAGTTAGTCGATTGAGACAAATGCGTCGGAAAAATTTAGTTGTTTTAATCACCGATGAGTTTATGATCCGCGGGACTCGCAGTGGGATCGCTATCCGCCGTTGCGGATGTTTAGTAGACTATCCTTCTGATGATCAAGGCATCCGACCGCTAATGAATGACGGAGGGAATTAGACGTTCTAGCTGCCGAAACATCATAAATTTTGATAAAACTATACATATGAAAATTTCAAATGATACTCATTTATTTTCTTTTCACTAACTATATATATACAATTTCACAAAATAATGATAAGATATTAAGTTATAAATGGGATATGAACCTTTAGGTTTAATAAGAGTTTTAATTTAATAATTCATCTTTAGTTCTAGGATTTTCAGAACTTAAAATATCTTATCAATAACCAGCTTCAAACAAATTCAAAACGTGTTTTCGTTGAACCCCAATTAGCATACTATCTCTTTAAATTTTTTAAATTATATATATAATCATATAGATTGATGAATTGATTATATAAAAATTTATAGAACTGACAGCTGCTAATTATCAAGTTTATGAAAAATGGTTTCATTAGCTTCTAATATGTCACTAAACTTTTCTATAATTGAGATTACTTTGAGAATCGAAGATTCTGAAGGCATTCTTTTATAATTTTTAATAAGTAAATCATAAAAGAGAGCTGATCTCCCTTCATCTTAATGAAAAATGAAGGGGTTGTTGTTGATTGCGAACAAGTCACAAGAGTGACAAAGTGTGTAATGTTCATCACAGTATAGACAAAGTCTAGCTTTCATCGCAATAGTGACAATATTGAAGGTTCATCATAAGAGCGACGAATGTCAGGAAAATTTTCAAAATTTTCAAAAAATTAAAACTATTTTTCTACAAAAGCAATGGTTTTAACTATTTTGTGGTAAAGTTTCATGAGAATTTTGAGCGATATGTAGGAGTGCACTAATGGGTCCTTTAACTGTGAAGGAGTACCTACTAATTGCTTCTCACAACTCTATGTTGGTGACATAGTGATTATATTTGAAAATGTTGCTGTAAGAAAAATTTCTCATAAGCATGAAGATGAAGACCTTGTGATAGATAATGAAGAACCAATTTCAACTTCCCCATCACCACTTGACCTTCAATAAGTTGATGAAATCAAGAAGAAAGAAGAAGAGGAGGTTCACTCCCATGAACCAGCCTTCATTGAAGGCTCTTTGAAGATGAGTGAAAGGAATATCCATGAGGCTCTTAGCATGCTACATGACACTAAAGCATTGGTGTCAAATTCTTGTTGGAAAATTTCTTCATTGGAGTAGCCATCCTTCCTTGAAGACATCGAGAAGATTCAAAGAGAAATGTGAAACATTGAAGGTAATTTTGTGTCTTTGATTTTTGATAGAAACAATTTGGTTGAGCTTAATGAATGGTTACATGAATCATACGTGAAAAATAATGAGGATATTCATAAGCTCAAAATTCAAAATGAGCAACTTCTTGAGAGTTTGCAAGATACTTGTTCCTCCTCCTTTGTTTTAGATTGTCACATGGTAGATTGCTTGTGTTAGAAAACAAGACCGTAGAGCAATAACAGTTATACAGTTAAATAATTAAACAAGATGAAAAACAAAGTAAACACATTACAGAGAGACACATATATAGCATGGTTCACCCAAACGATGTCTATGTCCACACGGAAATTTTCAGTCCTTTTATTACCGTCTAGAAAGACGAAGGGACACAAACTGTAGCAATACTGTTGCACTTCCTCTTCATGCTCTCACAATATCTCTCACACAATCATAGAGATTTTTTACAATGCTACAATACCATACACATCCATATTACAATGATTTTCTTTTATAGGGGAAATTCCATGGAAAAATACTACGGTTAACCAGATACCATGGGTCCCCGGACCCCAAAGTGGGGGAATGAGTGTACAGTAAACCTAGGGTACAAACACAGTTGAATAATATCTTTGGATCTGGAAGATAGGGTTCCACAACCAATAGCTTGGAGGATTATCATGACCAGAGGGATAATGAGAAACATGTAAAATTGTAGGTTATTGATGTTTTAGAATATGCTATTGATGAGATCCAATCACTTGTTGTGGTGGAAGAGGAGCTTGAGTTTCCTCTTGAAAATGGGTACACACTTTTTGAAGAAGTGCATGATTCCACCACCTTGGAACCAACCCATGAGGAATGTTTTTCATTTTTAAGGGAGGTGCATAATCCTACCCCTATGGATCCTTCACATGATGAAATTTTTTCACTTTCTCATTATTTGGGTGAGTTGGTTCTTTCTCCTATATCCTACACTTCCAAAATTTGTAGCATTCATCCTAATGAAGTATGGGTGAAAGGTTTTTTTTTATAGTGCCACATGAAGAGTATGGAATTTCTATCTATCCTTTTGATGATGACATGATTACAGAACCATATTATTTACATTTGCAGCAGCATCCTTTGTGATGATACACATCTACATGGGTGTACTTATGATGTTCACTTGAGTCACTTGGAGACTCATGATTTTCGTTTCTCCGTGCCTAATCCATTTGATATTGGAGGAACTTCATCCGACACTTGGGTGAAGATATATATGATTTAAGAACATTATTGTTGGAAGAAACATACTTTGTTATTTCATGATGATATACATATTCATGGGTGTATTGATGAGACTTCTTTGAGCCATTTGAAGTCTTCATGTTTTCTTTGCTCCTTATTTGGTTCAGATTTTGGTGGAGGTCCTTCATTCACTTCTTGGAGGAAATAACACATGGATAATTATATTGATGCACATCATATATTTTTGGAGCTGCATTATGGGACATGGCATCCTTACCTATTTCATTGGGGAAGATCTGATATAATACTTGATGCTTGTGTGTATGGGACACATGATGATATACTTACTTGGATATACACACACTCTCATGATGAGGTACCTTCTTGATGTACATTGGTATGATGTTGTTATGTACTTTCATGATCTATATTTTTTACTCATGATGTTTAGAAGGGTGTAATATCAGCAATGAGATCCTGGAATTGCTTGGTTTCATCTCACTTACAGTATTCATTTGGTTGTTGGTTTGAAAAAGAAAACCAACCTTCAGTTATTCCAGATCACCTTTGCAGAGCAATGTTCCATTTTCGTATGTGGGAGACCTTTTGAGAGATGTATTCACTTTTAACATGCTTGTTTTTTGTGTCATTTCATCTTAGACATTTCACACCATGCATTTATCAGGATCATATGGGACCCTGGGATCATTTTTGGTCTCGTTGGTTTCAATTGTGGGGGCAACAAGAAACATTGGAGATTTATTCACCGCTTGAGAAGATGATTGTAATCAGAGTAGTGCTGAAACAATAATGGTTTTTCTTCTCCGAAATTTTCTTGGAATATTAAGAAGCTGAAAGTTTGGTAACTCAATACCAACTTCAAAGAATTATACAAAAGAAAAAAGGGGCAAAAGTTCAAAAAAGGATTCCAAAATATAGAGGTAAAGATTATTTTGCGAATTTGTTTTTTTATGGATTTGATTAGTCCTTTTGGTGTTAGTGGTGATGTTACATGATATATCAATATGCACAACCCACATCTCTTTAATTTTTGGAACACAAAATTGCAATGCATGAGTGCCACTACTCAAATTGCAGCTAAAGAAAATTAATGACCAGAATCATAAGATAGCACTTGGTGCTAGGGGGTAACAAATGAGGATGCCACTTGGGAATATGAAAAAAATTGCAGCATACAAATCTGAAATTTATTGAGGACAATAAAAATTGGTTGGGGAGGATTGTAATGTCCCCATTAAAATAATTGCATAGCAAGACAATTCCATCAATCCTACTAGTTCTCTAGAACACATATTTCATTAAATTTGTAATTATTTAGTGGATCTAGAATTTAGAAATTCCGCTAGATTGAGTTCTTTCAAGATGAGGAAAGTCATAGACTTTGAATCCTTACATAATGTCTAGTAATATTATTTATAGTTTGTATTTAATGTTAAGTTGATTAAATTATTTTATGACATAATACCAACATTGTATTTGTTACTACAACAATTAGAAATATTGTCGTAGTAATTATTTGTGTCTTTGTTGAGTATGTTGTTTTATTTTTGGAAGTTAGCACCACTTATAATCAATACAGGAAAATATTTTATGACTTTAAAGTCTAAGTTTTAACCTTGTAATGATTAAAATAAATTATGAATTCAAATAGCAACATAATTTATTATTATTGTTGTTGGTAGTGGTAGTGGTAGTGTATTAAAAACTAAGTTGATGAATGTTTACTTTATGAATTATAGATTAACGTGAGAAATTTCTTACCTATAAATTTATTTAATAATATTGATGTTAGTAAAGCCTCCCTTATTTATTAATATTATTTATTTTAACAATCAAAATTAATTATGAACTAGAATAACATTAGTGCAGTAGAGTTTGATTTTCTTAATATACAAGAGGAAAGGGGAAAAACCAACTTAACTAATTATTGCAAGTGTTCATTATTTATTTATGAAGTATTTGAATGATGTGTTTAATTGAAAAGAGCATATTTTTATTGAAAATATAGATATCTTACAATATTTATATTATCAATAACATTTAAATCATGTCTTAATTTATGTTAGGGCATGGAGGAATCGAACCACCATCGTCCTGCTTGGAATGCAGGTGCTCTTCCATTGAGCTAGATCCCTTTACAACATTAGGGGAGAGGGACTGTGTTAACACCTAGATTACACATTTCTAATCCTCTGTGACAAAACAAAAGGATGTTTTATTCAGAGAGGAAGTCTAGAAGATGTTTTAAAGTTCATTATTGAATATGATTATGCACATTTGATATAGTGACATGTTGAGTTTATGTAAAAAACAAATTGAAAAGTTAAAAATTGAATGGTGTTATGTAATTGACATAAAGTACCATCACATGAATTAACATAGAAGTTGAACCACAATTTTCATATTAGTAAATAATATAAAATTCCTCAAAAAAAGGCTTGAAGAGAATATTTGATATACAACAAACATTTAAAAGTGTTTCATATTGTATATTAATAACTAGTTCAAAGAGAAAATTACATTCATGAATCATCTCCACATAATCTCCTTATATTCAATCAAGCAAATCAATTACAACTTGTACACCACATTTATTTATTGTGGTTTTCCTGCAATCTTCTTTCTTTTGCATCCATGCAAAAACCATGGTATTAACTGGAATAGATCCAAGTCATGTGTCATCAAGGTTTGGTACCCAATATTGTTCTAAAATTTTCCTTTGTATTTCCCTGAACTAGGCTTCCATCAATCAACCTTTACATGAAGAGTCTCACTTTCATCATTCTAGAAGATATATGAGGTGGTTTTTTCCATCCAAATCGTCTCTCCTTCATCCTTAGTTCATGATCTAACTACCAACACCTTTACTTTCTTAAATTCAATCATAGGATTGAATCTTGGCTTTAGCTTGTTGCACCTGGGTCCAACATATACCAGTTCATCCATCACATTATCAAATTCTCCATACATAATACTTATATTACATGCAAAATCTCACATGGATTAAATTGTCTTTATGATGCAATGTAAGTTATGATAATGTCTAACATGAATTAAAGCTAACATGATGTTATCCCTTAAGATTTATTTTCTGGATATGTGAAATATTTTCAGTCCACAATGAATTTTTCATGGTTCCCGTAACAAACATGGGTGGAGTGTCCACTCAAAACGTTCACACAGTTTAATCCAGAAAATCAATCACAATGATGAAAAATTGATAAAAACTGCATGCTCAAAATGTTAGTATTGTATTTATTGAGTATAAGTTAATATACTAGTACAAAGTTGGCACCACTTTAAAGTCTACAGAAGAAAATATAATTATGAATTTGAATGCAACATAGTAGTACAATTAAATTTATATCAACTATAATAACGAATAATAGGAAAAATTCACTTCAAACCTTATTGCAAGTGCCTTACATTTATTCACAAAGCAATTCTATAAGATATTTTAAGGTGCATTCGCATAAAGTATCACCACATGAATTAACATTGAAGTTGAACCAAAATTTTCATATATGTAGCAAATAATATAAAATTCCTCAAAAGGTAGCTTGAAGAGAATATTTGATATACTACAAACATTGACAACTTTTTCTTCATGTATATTAATTAGTCATTCAAAAAGAAAAATTACATTCATGAATCATCTCCACCTAATCTCCTTATATTTTCTCAAGTATATCAAGTACAGCTTCAGGATGAAAATTTCTATAGTTAATCATAATGACAAAGAGAGTTTATGGAATTAAATTGTGTGTATTGAAACGTCCCTACGTTTCAAGTGGACACTCCACCAATCATCAGGGGGAACAAAATGAAAAGCTCAAACTAGTATTGAAGAGAGTGAGCAAAAGCTAATAATAAGTAAGGAAAGGATTGTGTACATGCATTAATGAATATAATTATGAACATTTGATATAGTGAGATGTTGTGTTGATCTAAAAGACAAATTGAAAAGTTAAAATTTGAATGGTATTATCTAATTCGCATAAAGTATCATCACATAAATTAACATTGAACTTGAAGTGAAATTTCATATATGCAATAAATAATATAAAATTCCTCAAAACGTAGCTTGAAGAGTATTTATTATAGTACAAATATTGAAAAATATTTCTTCATGTATACTAAAAGTCATTCAAAAAGAAAAGTCACATTCATGTATCATCTCCACCTAATCTCCTTATATCCACTCAAGCAGATCAAGTACAGCTTGTACACCACATTTATTTATCTTTTTCTTCTTGCAATCTTCTTTCTTTGGCATCCATGCCCAAACTATGGTATTAATTGGAATAGATCCAAGTTATGTGTCATTAGGATTTGGTACCCAATATTCTTCTAAAAATTTTACCTTGTATTTCCCTGAGCTAGGCTACCACCAATCAATCTTTACATGAAGGGTCTCGCTGTCATCATCCTCAAAGATATTTGAGGTGGCTTTTGCCATCCAAATCATCTCTCCTTCATCCTCATTTCTTGATCTAGCAAGCAACATCTTTCCTTTCTCAACATCAATTCTAGGATCGAATGTTGGCTTTGGATTGTTGCACTTGGGTCCAACATATACCAGTTCATCTGTCACATTATCAAAATCCCCATCCATAATACTTGATATTGCATGGAGTGCATTACCATCAACGTTAACATTTTTCCTCGTCTTTGGCCAAAAATCATCAAAAGAAGAATCACTTTCATCCAAGGGTGTATGGTCATTGTAGATTCCATCTAATGCATCAAGAACTCTTTTCCAATAATCTAGTTTTTCATTCCATTCTTCTGTAACAATTGGTGAATTCTCATTGCCAATAGTCTCTTTCCACATTTTTATGTATGATGTTATTCCTTCCTTTAGTTTTTTTAAATATGCATCATTGTCTTTGGAGCATAAGAAAGATGGCTTCCCTGTGGGAAATATAGGTCGGCCTTCATCATCTATATTCCACAACTCCACTGGTTCTGACCACTCAATGTCTCTGATGGATTATTTATACCTCATAACTGGAACATCATTGAGTACAAGGAATTGGAAGTACTAGACATTAAGATGCCCAACTAGTGCATTTTTCCCCTCCTTGATGTACCCATTAAGAAAACTTTTGAAGTCATACACTTTGTCAATAAGTTTAGTTGGAAACACCCTTTTTTCTTCTATTGTGCGATATGTATCCATCATCTCAAGTAAAGAATATATATCTTTACTTTTCAAGTTGGAAGACATTCTTCCATAGGTTCCATCTATGTCTTCATGGGTGTGCCCCACAAACAAGAACCCAACCTCAATAGTGATGAAGACACCAAGTGCAGTTAATAGTGATAGAAACATGAAAACATAACGATTCTTATTATCACTAGCTGCATTGTCCAACTGTAACAACAAATGTGGAGGAAGAGGTTTAAAATCAAGATTTTGATTTGTTGAGCTTCCATTTAAAGATAGGAAAGCATCCTTGTACACTCTACATTTTTAGTAAATAGAGTTTTGAAGTAATGCATTTGAAAGTGTGTTTCTTGAACTTCCACTCTCATAAAGCAAATCACCATACATATCAAAATGTGGGTCTTCAAGGTCCCTCAAGCACTTTGCAAGAGATGTAATGGTAAACTGTGATCCCATGTGTAAAAATGGTAGGGAAAAATGACCAAAACCTCCTGTGCAATGCCCATGTGTTAGCATACCTGTCAGCGACAAACCCAATTTTGTTCCTGCAACAGATTTTGATTTGACACGTAATCTTGGGATTGAAGTCTTTGTTTTGTCCATTTTATCATGGATAATGCTCAAGTATTCCTTTGGATACTGCTCTAACATAATTCTGTGGGAATAGTAGAAATATCTTCCACACATAACAATCTTGTTATGTTTCTTCAATCTAGCTCATGCCTTTTCTTCCAACTCTTTTGTAGTCGTTGTCTTCATCTGTGCTTTCAACACAATACATTCACTACATTTACTGAAGTTAGTGTTCTTTGAGAATGCCACATATGGAAAATGAGTATTCCAAATCTTTCTCATTGTTGGTTGTGATATTGATGGAAAATTTAGCTCTTGAAGAGCCTCATTGATCTCTTTTAACAAAGAACTTTGGGTGTACGTTGATGGCAACAATCTTAAAGGAGCAGATGTTCCATCTTCTTCAACTTGTCGTGTTTGGTTTGGTGAAAAGTCTGAATTATCCATTACAATTTTGTGCAATATTTCTATGGCTGCCATAGTATGTGCACATGGTTTGCATTTGTTGGTGTTACCATGAATTCCTTTCACATGTCCTTGTTGGAAATTATGTTGGTAATTATAAAAGGTTTAAAATCAAGATTTTGATTTGTTGAGCTTCCATTTAAAGATAGGAAAGCATCCTTGCACACTCTACATTTTGAGTAAATAGAGTTTTGAAGTAATGCATTTGAAAGTGTGTTTCTTGAACTTCCACTCTCATAAAGCAAATCACCATACATATCAAAATGTGGGTCTTCAAGGTCCCTCAAGCACTTTGCAAGAGATGTAATGGTAAACTATGATCCCATGTGTACAAATGGTAGGGAAAAATGACCAAAACCTCCTGTGCTATGCCCATGTGTTAGCATACCTGTCAGCGACAAACCCAATTTTGTTCCTGCAACAGATTTTGATTTGACACGTAATCTTGGGATTGAAGTCTTTGTTTTGTCCATTTTATCATGGATAATGCTCAAGTATTCCTTTGGATACCGCTCTAACATAATTCTGTGGGCATAGTAGCAATATCTTACACACATAACAATCTTGTTATGTTTCTTCAATCTAGCTCATGCCTTTTCTTCCAACTCTTTTGTAGTCGTTGTCTTCATCTATGCTTTCAACACGATACATTCACTACATTTACTGAAGTTAGTGTTCTTTGAGAATGCCACATATGGAAAATGAGTATTCCAAATCTTTCTCATTGTTGGTTGTGATATTGATGGAAAATTTAGCTCTTGAAGAGCCTCATTGATCTCTTTTAACAAAGAAATTTGGGTGTACGTTGATGGAAACAATCTTAAAGGAGTATATGTTCCATGTTCTTCAACTTGCCATGTTTGGTTTGGTGAAAAGTCTGAATTATCCATTACAATTTTGTGCAATATTTCTATGGCTGCCACAGTATGTGCACATGGTTTGCATTTGTTGGTGTTACCATGAATTCCTTTCACATGTCCTTGTTGGAAATTATGTTGGTAATTATAAAAGGTGCTTTGAGGAATATTATGTATCTTGTACCATGCTTTCTTACAAATAATATCTCCATTAAACCTCATGTCCTTTACTTTCCTAATAGTAGGAGGTAGGCCATGGCCATGGCTCTTTGACATGATTGTGTTGGAAAGGTGTGAATTCAAGACAAATTCCTTAATGTCATTTTTTTAAAGAGTCTCATACCCCTTCTAGCAGTTGAAATGGCTTTCCTATCCCCATGTTGAAGACAATATTTTTTGCAACATTCATCCGCTACCAAAAGTCAGATTTCTTTCTCTTCATCTCTTTGTATTTGAAAGTTTCCAACTTTTTTTGTAGCCACAACTCGTTTAATCCTTTTATATGGCCTTGTTGCATGCATAGCAATTGAGTCTGGATCTTTTTCATTATAAAGATCATCATCCCATGTGTTTAAGGGACTTGTTTCCTCTATAAGATCCCATACCGCCATTCTCTTGGGTGCCTCCTTGAAATTTTCATTCACCCTTAAAATCCCACCTTCATTGTCCACCAACTTATTTATTGGCCATCTAACCAAACAATGTATAGACTTGTCCCCAATCCTACATCTTTCACAATTTCTATCTATGTCTTCCACAAAAACACCGAATTCCTTTTCACCTAACATTTCACCCTCAACCATGTCATCCTCACGGACATTAACTATGATCCCTTTGGCAATGTGCATGCTTGTTCCTTTGCATTCATGTGTAAGAGAAACCTTTTTACATGTGAATGTAAGCCTATCTTGGGGAGTATTTACTAGATGATCATGACAATGAGGTTCCAAATCTGATTCTGTCCAAATATCATAAGATCCCAATGCACCCCATAGTGTATTCTCAAATCCTGTTGGATGTGGCAAAAGAGCATCATGTTTTAACACTTTCTCAATGTTAACCACTATGGATCCCTTTTTCACCATCCTTCCATGCACCTTATGACCAATCTCTGTATTGAATATGGAGCCTGCACCCACCTTCAATCCACATTACAAGAGATCTACCTTGTCTCCAATAGAAAATGCAAAAGAGACATTTGCACCTACACAGCAAATTAAACAAACTTAGTATTTGCTCAAAAAAAAAAACAATGTACTATCAAAAACACTTAACATGTTCTTCAAGATTTTAATTTACCTTTGTTATGCCTCAAATATATGATCTTCCATGGATGTAAGTCCCCTTCATCAACATATTCCACAATCAAATGTGGTTCAATGACATAAATTATCAAAACCATAACATATCCTACATTAAGCCTTTGTCCACCATAATGAGTTGTAGTCTCTGTAGATTCAACCTTTCCTAGTCCAATAACTTGACCATTAATTAGGAGGTCAACATAGTCTCCTCTTGTCA
>LPNX010816772.1:0-11199 GCA_001517045.1 Pseudotsuga menziesii | reverse complement strand
ATTCAAGGATTCAACTTGACTGAAGGATCCAAATGCTACTACAACAATTGCTTCACAATATACCATGCAAACCTATCCAAACTTGCCATGAGTGCCCCACACAAGTTGAACAATACTCCAAACAAGGCATGAATGGTCACACAGGTAAATCATCCCCTATAGGGATTTCGTTTCATACACATGAATCCCTAACACACATCAAACCTAGATTTTTTAAGGATTTTATGACTATTGTTTATAATTTTGTCACCTTTTCTAATTCGAAAGGCTATATCAAATTTTTATATTATTATTCTAGGGCACACAATGCACTCAAAACCCCTCCAAATAGTTTGTAAATGAGAATTGAGTTCTCTTACCATCCCTGCTCATGCCCAAAATTGGAGCTTTAACCATCAAAACTGGACTAGAACTTACCAAAGCTAGTTTAATGTTGTTATTCATAACCTTTTAAGACTGAAACATGCCAAAAATGTATTTCAACCCTTAGATTCAACCCATATTCAAAGGTTATGTCTTGTTACTGCTAATTTATAGTAAAAAATGATCCCCACAAGACAATTGTGAAATATTTCCTAAAGGCTTCCTAGCCAACTCAGCAGTAACCCCCAAGTAAGTATCTTCAACTTTGTCCAATACATATGCCGCCTTCTCAGCACTGCAGGTTATGGTTTCTTGCGGAGCTAAACTCGAACTCAGACTATATATATGTGTAAATTTTCATTTCAATGGGTTATCCTGAGTGCTCATCACCCACGTAAAAACTTATATAAAACCCAAATAATCCATGTTTTTTTTGTGGGGGAGGACGTACATATTTCGAAACCTTCTCATTTTAGGGTTACATGCCAAGAGGGAGAGGTTGCAGAACAAAAAGAAAGTTTCCCTCTAATGGGTAGGAATTCCCTTGGACCCTTTCCCCCACTTCCATAGCTGACCAGTAAGGCTCTAGATCCATAGCTACTCACTTGGCTACTTGGATTGGCTTATATCCTTGGTTACTTAGCTTGGTTACCACCCCATACTCCCTAAATAAAAACAACCCATTTAACCCGTTTGCAGCTTATTCCAAAATATCAAATTTTCAACATCTTGGCGCTTCAAGATATCAAAGTTTTTTGTTTTCTTCTTTGAGAAAGCACCATTTTACTTCATTGCCTCCTATTCACCCTCCTTAAGTGTTATTCTCTCTTTCATGAAAATGAACAGATAAAGCATGATGAATCTGCTAACTGCCAACTTTTTTTACCATCCACCAGTTGAAACAAACACTGATCTTTGGCACTTATAAATCACCTTCTTGCACTTCTTGTCAGCAATTAAAATTTGATTATTACTGAAGGAAAACATTGAACTGTGGGATATGCTTCATTATCCAACTAACAAAAAATAATTTTTTCTGTGAACCAGGGACATCGTCATAAATAACAACCTCTTACCTCTCATCTGAACTTTCCCACTTCTCAACTTTGCATTTTCTCCACCACTCGAATACAGAATTAGAGTTGGATTTGTCCTCAACAAAATCAATATACCAATCTTTCTTATTAGTAAAATGTTGTGAGAAACTTGAATTGAGGATAACACTCCTACTCTCCACCACCTGGCCTAGGCTGAATTGACAGCTAATCAGCCAGCTGTTGGAACGACCTTTTAGTTATTACACAACTGTTGATGAAGTCCAGTTGTTTGACAAACTCACATCTTATCATTTTATTTAAAAGTACATTCTTATTTTGTGATAAAATTTTGGTGACAGTTGGCATGCTTCTTTAGTGATTGCGGGTGTGCCATTGGGATGTTGGTTAGCATCTCTTGAGACAATTTCTCATGTCAATAGCTCTCCTGGATTTACCCAACCAAGTGTTCCTACTTGTCATTTTTCAGGATTTCCAACCAAGAAATTTAAAGTATTCTTGTATGATATCTGTTTTCTCCCCAAGATATTTTACTCTTTAGGTCCATCCTTTGGAGGCATTTGTATTAGATCACTATGGATTAGAATTCCAGTAGATAGTAGAAGTTTATTCCCACACTCCTCAGAGATCATTTACCGGTAATGCTAGGATTTCTGGTAAGTAGCTCATTTTTTTGATGAATTTGTACCCAACCTCCATAGTTTACCCTCATCCTTACTAATTGCTTCAATCGCACATACTTTGTGAATCTCCAAAATTACAATGCAATTGTTTGGATAACAATTCCCAAGGTTTTCAAATCCTCCATCAAGGTTTGTAACATAATAGGGTACCATCACATCATCATGTACAAGGCGCGATCATAGTTAACAAGACATATATCATAGATTAGCATGCATCATCATGCATACATCATCATCATAAATAATCAACATCATAGTGTGCATATGCATCTTCATGACTGCCCATACACCATTGTATGTATCATTGTTCATACACTACAGTCTACTTCACTATACATACATACACTGTATACATGCCACTACATTCTTCACCACTGGACATCACTTTCAGGCTTGACTGTGTATTCTAGTCATCATCATCCTAGGGCTGTCATGTTTTGTATGCATGATCATCAAAGTATATGCATCATATATAGGGTACCATCACAGTGTACATCGTGTATAGGGTAGCATCATCAACATATATCATCATAGGATTGCATGCTCATCACCATTATAGAATATGTATTAGGTTTGCATCATCTTCATACTAGGCTGTGTGGGTCTGCTGTAGAAGACCTTGACCAGTGCATGTCAAGATCACATGTGGGGTTGTGTACGTGTCTGTAGAGGATGTAACTATTTAATATTGAAGAAAATGCTGGGATGTGTATGGCTGCAGTAGAATATGACCCAAGGAATTTTTCTCTCATCATCATCACATCAAGGTCTGCTTTAATCATTTCAATGTATGATAATCAAGGTCTCATCATCATGCATCTTACATCGATTCATACTATGTGAATGAGTAGCAATTTTGAACTGTGGACTTTGCACTATGGATAAGCCTCCAATAGTTTCACCACTAGGACTGTGTATGCATCATCAATCTTGAGACTGTGTAAGTATATGCTGGTCAAAACTTGGACTATTTGCAACATAGATTGATCATCAACTTCAGTGGAGAAAGGATTAAAAAACTTGAACTATTTAGGCATAAGAAAATTCAGACTATTGATGACTGTGTGAATTCGAGACTATATATATTGGTCAAACTTCACCCTCATTCAAGCATGAAATCAGACTATTTTAACACTTCCAAGTTAAGACTGTTCATGCATGCTTTGACTGGTGTATTTTGAATTTCCTTTGTCAAAACTACAAACAAACACCCAATTTGCTTTTTTAAGACACTTGCTGCACTGGTCACCATCGAGATCACCTCAGTCTATTGCTACAAACAAAATTTGGGACTGCTGCAAAAAATTTGGGCATGCTGCAAAACATTTGGAATTGCATCATGTGTAGAAAAGCCTCCAACACCAACCCAAAATATGTTATCCTTCTCCAAACATTTGGGTCTGTGTATATGCTTGGACTTCTCCTTCGAATTTCCTCAATCCACAGCCTCAATCACCCAAAAAATAGGAGGCCATGCATCTTTGCGAATTCGCTGAACACCAAGGAACCCAGATTTCTTCTCTAATGCCTGGACTGGAAACAGGTCATTCTTTTAAAGTCCTATCTAGAGTGCATGAATATTTGTGTAGTAATTGTTGATATTAACATTTGTTATTATCTGTGCAAAATTTTAACATATAAGTGCATGCTATAACCACTTTTTTGGCTCATTATCATTGCAGTCATACCCTTTTATCGATTTGTGGTAAGTGATTGTGTTCTACAACAATTTTCCAGGTCACCAGGTCCACTCGTGATAAAGGACTATAGGAAGGAAGAAAAAAGACTAGTGGGTGAGAAATGAATCCAGATATTGCATTTCTTTGACAGGCTAGCTCACAAAAATAAATGAAAAAGCTTGCAAAAATTATGCATTACCTGTCTGGGTAAAACATGTTACAACTGTTACTCTGCTCTTTGTCACTAATGCTACATGTTACGTCATTAGATAACTTACTAGGTATAATCCCTGCTTCTGCCAGACCTGACTCAATCAATATTTCATAAAAGTCAATTTAGTTTCTAAATACCTATTAGAAATTTATCACCAATCCCTGCAATCAATATCATAAATAGATAAACTCAAACCTTCAATATAAGGGAAATCTGGACTTTGTGGTGTTCTATCATCAAAGGCAAGTTGTGTAACACCTTCAATGTATACTGAAGGAAACACCTTGTTGCTTGGCCTTCTGCACACGTGATATTTAGAAGATTATAGTTTATACAGACCTCTTGAAAATCTGTTGGGAAAATGGGTTTAAGCTTTGCACATTCAGTTCTTTGATGAAAACCATATTTTTCTTAACTTTTACCTTGACAACAATGAATTTGAAGAAAGTAACCATCAGGAATATTCCTACCTAGTACATAATTCTCCAGGCTGAATATGTGATTCTACAATCTGTACATTCAATGAAAAAAAAATGAATATTTGGCATCACACTTCAATTTCCTTAAGATATGACAAAAACATATCAAAATTGCAGGTCCTATGATACATAGCCAAGGCACAAGATTAAAATCATTCAATAAATGTTGACATATGGTTTAGATTGTACAAACTAAAGATAACTTAACAATAATGTCCTAAATTCAAATAATCTTTTTCAGTACCTTGTAGCCTAAGTTGGAAAGAAAGAGACATGAAAAATAAAAGACGTGACCTGCAACTAGTATTTATGTATGTTGTGGTTTCCAGCATATTGATAATATGGTGTTGTATTCATTTGGACATTTGTTTTGGCTCCTATAGAATCTTTTTTTTGGCTTTCAACAATCCTCACAAACTAAATTCCAACTCAGCAATACCAGCAGGATCATATGGCCACTCAATTAATTTACATCAGCAACCAAACATGTCAGTTTTAGTGGCAGTTGTATCATCATCAAATGCTACTTCTGTGAGGTCTGATCTTGCGCATACATCTTCAGGTCAAAATTTGGAAACTATGGCATAGTCTGGTGGAACATTGGATCTATCAAACCTTTCACTCGGGCTGAAGAAACTAGCCTCATTTCATTGGAGGCTCTGCAAATGAAATCTTCTTGTTCAACATCATTTGCTACTGAGAGAATTTATGGTTCAACTCCTTTAGTTGTTTTAGTGGCTGCCAAAGGAGACATATTTGGTTCACAATTCACTACTATGACTGAACTGTTAGCTACAAAGAAGTCTAATGCTACAATTAAGAATTTTTCAATGAACATGCCCAGCCCAAAAACAGTTGTTCCTAATGAAAATATTATTTTAACTTTTGTTTCTGCCCCTAGCCTAGAACAAAATAACTCCCCCTCACACACATAAAAGTAGATCCCCTCACAAAAGCATAAGCCATCCTAACCTTCGATATTTTAAGCTGAGAGGTCTAAAAATACTGCACTGCCAGCTTCGCACCATCAGTATTTGGATTGGATCCCTGTTAGCTGAATAGGTCACTACTTAAGATGGACTTATGCTACTTTTATGCCATGAAAAGTAGAGCTATGAGTTCCCTAGCTGATATACAAGGATGGGCAATAATCAAATATGGTAGTTTTCATGGTAATGGTAGTGATTTGTCACATCTTAGGAATCATGGTATGGCAGTGATTTGTTGATAAGGGAATTAAAGAGTAAATCCAATGATTTTTAAATTTATTGCAGGATAGTTTCTCAAAGATTTAAATTGTAATGGTGCTTCTGGGTGCATGGCAATAGGTATCATGATAATGACAGTTTCATTTTTTTAATATCTCGTCATGGGATAACTCTATTTTATGTTAGGGGCAAGGGTCCACAATCTGGCTGCAGTGATTATTGACTATTGCTTTTTAGGCTTTATGGAAAACTGAGAGTGGCACATTCAAATACTACAATGAACATCAACTGTATATTGTGTGATTTAAAATATGTGGGTTACAATCTGTGTGTTTGGGGTAATAAGACTGATTCCTATTAGGCAGCAATATATTGAAGTTACACCACGGTTTAGGTCTTTTTAAGATTTTTGTTATGGTTCAATGCCTAATTGGTGGAAATGTTCCAGATTTGGTCAAATGACAAATAGGCTTGAATTATCTTATAGTCCTTGACTAATCTTGGGAAAATTTGTAACCTTTGAACAGGTACGGTCATTAACGTCATCGTTGCCTTAGCTAATGAAGTACATTTTTTGCAGAATTTATCTATGAATTTTATTGGTTCATTGTTACAAAGGAACAAATTCTACTTTTTTATCTTGAACCCTATCCATGGAAAATTGCTTGTACTGAATTGGACTACTAAAATGTTTTTGCAATGGTATGCAGACTTTTGGTTTGAAGTTCAAAGTGGAACATAGATCTGCACTCTCACAAACCTTAAGTAGCTTAAAACTGAAAACCTCTCAAAAGAGCAAGAATGATAAATCTAGAATTATACAGATAACTGAAAATTTGAACAACAAGCTAAGGATTGCAGCAACCAATCACACTCTGTCTATTGACTTCATAACAGAGGTATGTTGCAGACTTGAAGAAATTTAAAGCTGACAGTCAAAGGCTTACAGATTGTCTTTGTTTTTATGGTGTTTCCTATTTGTCTCTTAGTTACGTGACATGTAAGAGAAGCTATTGTCATAGCTATGGGATCCATGTCAAATTTAGTAATGACTGGAATCACCACCTTTGGCCAATTTGTAGGGGTAGAAGAGTTTTCATGTGAAGAAACATCTAAATGAGTTCTAGATTCCACATCAAACTAAACAGGATTTTAAGTCATCGACTTGGTACCAACAACATGAAAATAAGAGTCTTTGTGTGAGGACCATTCTCCACTTTATGTAAACAATTTTATTTCAAAGAAATCAAAACTGCTAAAGGATGCCTTGAAACACCTACCAATACATATTACTGTAATGAAGATGCCTAGAAACGAGGCACAACTTGCTTTAGATATGTCCTGATTGATGCTTGCAAAAGCACCAATAGAGTAGGGGATTTAGAAAGAATGAAAGTAGACTAGAAACAAGATTAAAGATTCATTATACAATAGAGAAAACATCCAAGGAAGAAAAATTATTCCATGAGAGAATGACTGTACCGAAGCACAATTACATATCATTACACTCTACCTTGTGCATTGGCATTAGTGACTAATTCTAGTCTCGGTCTAGGTCTGCATCCTACTGTGATTGAATCCTTGCTTCTTTCTTATCTGTGTTTTCCTCACTTGCTCTTTATTTTTGTCCCAAGTGAACTAAGAGCACAAAAACAAGAAAAGCTAAAGCTTAGAAGAAACTTCCTAAAACTGCCTTGTGTAACTCGTGCCTATATGGTATCAATGCCAACATGGCTCTAATATGTACATGGATAAGACCTCATTCCTTTGGAAGGTTGATGGTCCCCATCAAATTACCTTTATGACAGGATTTGAACTTCCTAGTTATTGTTAGACTATTTTACAACTCAACTTGCAAATTTGGAATCAGTTCTACAACAGGTATAAGAGGCTCTTCCTCATAATGTCAAACCATTGAAAATCTCTGACACTAACATTTCCTCTAATTGGGAGATTTATGGCCTAGAATATTGGAAATGGATCACATGTAAGGATAGGGGTAGGTGCTACAATGGCCAGTAATAATGTTGTTTTTGTTCCAGAAGAGTTAATTTAGTGCTTTCAAGGTATTGTTAAATTCACGTTGAATCAATTTGGGAACCCTATTACCACTTCAATATGGAAATAAGGATGGCTATCAACTAAAGACTTAGGTTTGTTGGCTGATTTTTCAGACCCTTTATTGTCCTTAAAGCAATATGAGTGGAACAGTTTTGAGGCTTTTCTTCTAGACCTTTATCATGAGATACTAAATCAAGTTTGCACTGTCAACTATTACCAATTTGCAGCTGAAGTTTGAATAACATTGTGGCTGATATATATACTCATGAATAGTGAATTTTATTAATAAAAGGGTGTAATTATACCACCAAAATATATGTAGGTTTGTCTTAAGGTGTTCAAGTGCAACAGGTGAATGCTGATATCTCCTTTTCTTGGCTAGTAATTGTTGATACAAATGACATATTTGTTACTGGTAATAATAGTTTACTTACCTTACAATTGAATGGATACTACTGTTGAGTGATAAGCCATATCACATATTGCTAAAGTGTAGATAGAGGTAACCTATTGACTGCCACTGTTAATCTAAGTGAAAGTTACAGGCTGCTAATCAACTGTCATGATTAATGTCTTTCCTTGGATTGAATCCTATGGCTGTTATATCTTGATAAATCATTGGCATCTTGCAATTACAAGCATTCTTATCTAATATTGATGTTTGATAGAGAATTGATGATTGTACTTACTGCAGGCTTGCATTTCATATAGATCATATGCTAAACAATTGTATTAGTGGGCTGATTATGCTATAATATCCATATTGAACAAATACTTGACTTAGGTTTGTTGGCTGATTTTTCAGACCCTTTATTCTTCTTAAAGTAGTATGCATGGAATAGTTCTGAGGCTTTTCTTCTAGACCTTTATCATGAGATACTAAATCATGTTTGTACTGTCAACTATTACCAATTTGCAGCTGAAGTTTGAATAACATTGTGGCTGATATCTATACTCATGAATAGTGAATTTTATTAATAAAAGGGTGTAATTATACCACCAGAATATATGTACATTTGTCTTAAGTTGTTCAAGTGCAACAGGTGAATGTTGATATCTCCTTTTCTTGGCTAGTAATTGTTGATACAAATGACATATTTGTTACTGGTAATAATAGTTTACTTACCTTACAATTGAATGGATACTATTGTTGAGTGATAAACCATATCACATATTGCTAAAGTGTAGATAGAGGTAACCTATTGACTGCCACTGTTAATCTGAGTGAAAGTTACAGGCTGCTAATCAACTATCATGATTAATGTCTTTCCTTGGATTGAATCCTATGGCTGTTATATCTTGATAAATCGTTGGCATCTTGCAATTACAAGCATTCTTATCTAATATTGATGTTTGATAGAGAATTGATTATTGTACTTACTGTAGGCTTGCATTTCATATAGATCATATGCTAAACAATTGTATTAGTGGGCTGATTATGCTATAATATCCATATTGAACAAATACTTGACTGATAAAACCTCTCTAGTGTATCTTCCTCATTTTCTGTTTGACTCCATTGAAGGCACTGATCTTGTCTTAAGGTTATTGGAGGTAGTGGTGTTAGAAATTGCGTTGGCAGGTGCATTAAAGGGATTTCCCCTTGAAACAGAATAGGATCCCGAAGAAGTTGAGAGCTTTGAAAAAGGTGACAGTAGTCCAAGCCTCTCCTATGATTGCCATTCACTAGCATAAGGCCACTCTTGATGCTACACATCTAACCTGCTAGTTTGAAGTTTGAACAGTAACACAGTGGAAGGGTATTTACAATGCCCATCCTAACCGCTTCCTGAAGCTTATTAGAGAAGTAATAAAATCAGAGTATACAATAGGATCCAACTTTTTGGCATCCTTGCTTAACCAGGAACCCTTGGCTACCTCATCTTTCCAAAGCGCACTAAAAGCTTAAACCGAACTACTTTCTTGATAAAAAACATACTTGACCTCATCTATTGGAGAGCAGCTCTACTTGGACCTAGAAGCAGACTTAGATGCAAATACCCAAGTTGATGCATTAGTATCCTCATTGCCTCCATACCTCCATCTTAAATCAACTCATTTTCTTGAATATGTTTTCTGGCATAAGGATATAGTATTTTATTTCATGGGATGGTGTGTATGCCTTTTGAGTAATGCATGCATTGTCTAACTGTAAGTTTATGTTTCATAAGATTCCACATAGTGTGTTCTTAGTCTCCTGTCAAAGTATAAAATACCTATTGTACTGGTGAGAATTTGTAAATCAACATTGAAAACTACAAGGTTAGCATATAAAAAAGAGAACAAAAGGACTTTACCCTTTTGGTTGTGTTCCTCCAAGGAAAACAACTTTGTCAATCTCAAAGCAGATTGCTACAAGTCCCAAGGTTGACATGCTCTGTCCTCCCCCTATCCTATACAAATATTGGTCAAGTGTCTTAAATGTACTTTTTGACTAAGTGTTGATCATGCATATGTAACACATGTCCCAGATGAATGCAAGCTAAAGTTACATTAATGTATTCTTGGTCTCTATAAACATCAACCATTGATGTTTGACTCGTGGTAGACTCCTGAATCCCTCCTGTTCTACATGAGTCTCCACTGAGAAGAGTACTCGGCTCAAACTTGCCTAGAGAGTTGGGACCTGGAAGCTTGGCCAAACACGCAAATCTCTCCCTGATAATAACAATCCCAATCCAAAACACAAAAGTGGAACCCAACGTGGAAATCTGGCGGTTAAAACAGATTTTAAAAGGCAAAAATGGAAGAAAAAACCTTAAATTCAATGTTTAATATAAACACTCTCCCATTTCACTGTCTTATTCATTGTAAACATGACTATGGGGAGCATTTTTATTCAAAAGTGTGTTTGTCAGTCTGTTAAAGAGGCTGAGTTCACATTGTAGTGTTTTATTGGCTGTGTTTTTGCCATGTGAAGGACTCAAGGAGGCTGCATTGTTGTTGTGTGAAGGAGGTATGTTCACAGTCCAAGTATATGCTTCTGATATTCTTTTCTATATCATACTTCCATATTTTATTATATTTTTATGAATCTGCTAGAGTATGAAAGGTTCGGTTTTAAGATTTTTAATCAATCTACTAGATTATGCCATACATTTATAAGGGAATGCTAATCATCTAATTATGTCATACATTTATCAGAGTATGCCAATCATTTAATTCTACCATAATTTTTCCAATCTTGATTCTTATCCATGGTGCCTAATTCCAAACCTAATAGGACTCTTGATCAAGCATGGAAACATTATCTCCAAGTGGATCAAAGGAAGTCAAGTGCAAATATTGTCTGGTTGTTATGTTTGGGGCCATAAGCATACTGAAACACCACAAATTGAGAATCCAATGAGAAAATGTAGTTTGTGATGGTTTCCCTGCAGAAGTCACAACCCAAATGCAAGTTGCTTTTGATAGCATCAAAGAAACAAATTCAAGGAGAGATGGGATGAGGTTAGCA
>LPNX010816756.1:666738-725677 GCA_001517045.1 Pseudotsuga menziesii | reverse complement strand
AGTAAAATAACAAAAATTTCTGAATGCTGCAATTTTCTGTGTGTCTGCAAAAATCACTGTTTCTGCCCCCTTAGCTCTGATACCATGTTGAAAAACTGACTTTAACTGCTTGCTGGTTTAATGAACAATTTTGTGTGTTTCACTTCAGCCGGTTTTGCATAGGCTTGAAGCTACTTATAAAAATTTTCTGAACAATTTAAACACGCAGAAAAACAATAACAGGCTGAAAACAAATGCATGCACACCATAAAAATTTACTCAGAGATTTTGGCTAATCAACCCTGGAAAAACCCCCCCGGGGAAAACCAGTCAGAGAGGAGAGATTTTTAATTATTTCTTCAGCAATGTACAGGACAGAAAAATAGTGGAAAAAACAACTTATCTCCACCGGCAAACTTCTTCACAAAGTCTGGAAAAATAATGCTCAGCAAAACAGCCAACACCCTTTTTCTTTTTCTGTGCAAAAAAATCAAATGCAAATGCCCAGCACTAACAGGCCGTACATCTCCTCGAATTTCGTGCCAAAGAAAACAGACCGTACAGCAGTCCGTACCAGCAATTAACTGTGCCGTACACCTCGGTTTTTGTGTTGTAATAAATGTTGTCCGTACAGCATTAAATGCAGCCCGTACTGCTCATTAAAAATCTCGATTTCTGTGCAAGTAAACTGCCTGAAACTCGTGCTGAAATGAAGAAGCCGTACAGCAGGCCGTACCAGCGATTTCTGGGTATTAAATGCAGACCGTACGGTGCAATAAATGCAAGCCGTACTTCCCTCGATTCCTGTGCAAAACACCAGCAATAAATGAAGATGATGCAGCTCGATTTTTGTGCATAAGACTCTCTCAGAAAACTCGACCTCCTTCAGCAAACTCGACCTCCTTCAGCAAGCTCCTCTCTTCTTCACCTGAAAAATGAACAAGTGACAATCCTTTTGCCTCCCTCATGCTTTTTGTTTACCGTAAGTGAGTTTCTTAATCCAACGGTGGAGAAAGAATCAAATCAATGGCCAAGATGAAATGAGAGTGAAAATCCCTTTTATTTATTTCTCATAAATAAAATCACTCACCCACTTAAATTTATCAAAAAGTGACTTTATTGTCATAAAGTCTCATTAAGTGACATTTAATGTGAGGGTCACCTTTTTCCCTCTTAAAGTGACTTTAGGCAAAAATTAAAGTCACCTAGGGAACATCTGCCTAGGTACAAAAATCAACAAGAGCAATAAAAGCATGTATCAATGACTCTACAACACTAACATTGCAATGACCAAATTCAAACAATGAGCAAATTAGAAATGAAAGAATGAACATACCTGTGGATATTTAGCTTCCACAATCATGCCAGCAGCCTTGCAAACAGGTGCATTGTCCGTGATGATTTGTACACACGAATCAACACCTACTTCTTCAATGGTTTTGATGAATAAATCAACCATAAATTGTGCATCCTTGTATTTCCCAAGAGCATCCACCGCTTTCAAGAACAACGATCCATTTTGGGAAGATACCATCAAATTGATGAGTGGATGGCGTGCGGGATCCGTCCATCCATCAGAAACAATACTCACTCCAGATGAGGGCCATGTTGCTCTAATTGGCTCAAGGATTTTATCTACCTCCTTCTTTGCTTTAACCAACAATGTGGTTCTAAGCTTCTCTGAACCAGGAGGCACATAACCACTTGGAGCTCGTTCCAAGATAGTTCGAACCATCTCAAAATACAATGGTGACCGTGCAACATTGAATGAGATGAAGTTGAGGTAGAAGAAAAATGCAATGGTAAGGTCTACCTCTTCTCGCGCCTCTTGTTGGAAAATCCTATCCATTGGACCACCTGTAGATTGCCTCTTTCGTGTTTGATAAGTATCTTCACGCCCATGAATGCTAGGTGGAAATCGAGTCTTGGTTCTAGAGGACTTCCTCAAAAATGGAAGAGGATCATCCTCTTTTTTCTTGCTTGCTGCTGCCACCTTCCCTAAGCCAACATTATCCTCTCTTTCCATATCCCTCCTTTGGTTAGCAGTCACCGCTTTGCATGAAGAAATCCCACAAGAAGGAAGGGCCAACAAATGGCCCTTAACCCGAAAATATGTGCTCATGAACTCATGGTTGCAAAAATTGCATCTCCAAGACACATTGCCTCCCCCACCAAGCTTTGCCCTGGGCCCATCTTTCCTTGTCACATACTTCCACAAAGGGTATTTTTTTTCTTGGGCTTGTTGTCTTGCTAAAACAGGGTTAAATAGAGCATGAGCTCCACTTGCAGCTGATGGAGCACTTGACGAAGGAGGAGAACCGGTTGTGCTTGGTGGAATAGGAGGGGAGGCCCTAGATGGTGCATTTCTCCCTTTCCTTTGACCCCTACCTCCTGCCCTAGCTGATTGAGACATTCCTTTTCTTGTGTGATGGTTGAGCTTGCAATCCTCTCCACAAATCCACCGGAATGCACTTGGAATCGCTTGGAAACTATGGATAGCCTTCAAATCTCCTTCAAAACTCCTTCACCTGTACATAAAACTTACTCTCAATCAATTGCTTCCTTTCAAATGACAAAAAGAAAGACAAAAAATTGAATTTAAGCAAACCTGGCTGTCTTTTTCTGCCGGTCACGTGTCCTATTTTCGGGATTCGTGTCCTGTTTTCGGGACACGCTTCATTTTCGTGTCCGATTCGATTTTTTAACGTGTCCGGTTTTCGGATTCGTCTGGAAGACGAATCAGGCACGTGTCCGACTCGAATCATGTCCAATTCGATCCCCACGGGACACGGGGGGCCTCCAGAACGAATCCGGTTTCATAGCTTTTTACCTTTATTGCCATCTTCACTATCATCCAATTTGTCTTTAGATGATGAATCCTCTATTACTGTAACATTTTCTTTAGCCAATTTGGGATTCAGTAGTTTTTTCATGTTTAACCTAAGTTTGTTCTTAGGTTTTGTTTTAGGTCTCCAGACTGCTGCAATCTCTCCCAACATCTTAAGAGTCTTCCCTTGATGAGTGATTGAGGCAAACTCAGCAACCTTCATTTTTTTCATTTTTGACACTGTTTCCTCATCACAATGTGTGTGAATCTCTTGCTCAGCACAAACCCTAGCTTCATTAGTAACAGGAATTCTAGCCTCATCAAATAGGTATTTTTCATCCTCCTCTGATAATACTGTAATAGGGCTTTGCTTTTGCTCCTCAATATCTTCTTTTACATTTTGAATTGATTCTACAGGTAAAATATCTACAACAGGCTCAGCTTCTTTAATTTCTGACTGTAAAGTCTTGCTCTCCTTGTCATTAACTCGCTGTTCAAATTCAGAATTTTTATTTCCCTGATTTGAAGCTTCTCCTGGTTTAACATTTTCTTCACCCTTGACTGTTACCTTTTTTCTAAGCGCTTCTTAATCAGAGTTTGACCTTTATCTACTTGTTTTCTTTGAGACTGTTCCTCCTGATCAGTCTTGAAACCTGACCAAAAAATGAAATGCTCCCAAGTCTTCTCCCTTTTCTGCAATACAGTACTTATGATGAGCTTAATGAGTCCATGGTGAAAAACGGATTGCTTTGTATGATCTTGGTGCTCTCCCACCCTACATTACACTTTTGTAAGCTTTTCAAAAAGAAGAAAGGTAAATTCATTTTAGACTCATTACTGAAATGCTGGAGGAACCTAAAGTGATATTTGAAAACAAAGGCAAATCTACCCTCACAGGTGACATAGCTCTGCAAAACTTTAATAGGCTCAATCCACTCAGGTTTAAAATTTTGAATTGGAACACCTTTTCCCCAGTCTGCAACTACACCAAGAAGCAAGTATCTTTGAGAATTAAAGGTGAAAGGAACCTTTTTGAACCAAAACTCTCCTTCATTCAAAATCCCTATTGCTTCAGCTATTAACTCTCTAGTTAATTTGAACTTCAAGGTGTCAAAAGACACTATATCTTTGTCTAAACATTGAGCAAAGAGGTGTATGGCAGAAAAGATCAATATCTTTGTCTAAACATTGAGCAAAGAGGTGTATGGCAGAAAAGATCAATATAGTGTCTTTTGACACCTTGAAGTTCAAATTAACTATGAAATATATGCTCGTGTGTATTTTGAAGACTGAACTATGAAATATATGCACTATATGCCCTTCAGATTATTGACTGGTTTCATTTATAATTTGTGTTAATTACTCAGCTGGTACATTCATTTCTTGTTTAATGTTTTTATGCTTGGAATGCTTGCTAACTATGGGTGAAATTCAGTATTGTGTTTTCTGTTGGATTATGGTTTATATGTTATGCATCTCAGTTATTCAAATGCTCATGATTTAGTGTTTACATTGGTTTTATGAATGTTTGCCCTCTTGTCTTCAAACTGCTCAACCAAAAAACCTTGAAAACCCTAGAAAACCCTATTTTATTTTATTGTGATTATTGAGATTGTGTTGGCTTGTTCTCTTGTAGTCTGGGAACAATTTCTGGCACTAACATCTTTGGCGCCGTTGCCGGGGAACGAAGTTGAAAACCTATTTTTCCCTGAGATATTTATCATTTCACTGGTTGTGAGAGGTGAACTTAAACCAACAAATCTTAAAGACTACTTTTCACCAGTATTTCATAGTGGCTACTGAGGGAGTTGGGACAAGAAACAGACCTAGTTCACCTTTACAGTTGGGTGTTTCAGACCCAGAACAGATACTGAAAACAGCTAGGAAAATCAGAAGGTCTCAGTCATCACCAACCCTATGTAACCCTGATCAGTTAGATATTTCATCATCTTTATCTGCTTTGAAGGGTGAAGAACAAAATTCACCTTGGTTGAAGCCTATAATTCCTGTCAGTAATTTTCAAGTTTTCACTGATCCTCAATCCTTCAAGAAAGCAAAGACAATATCTCCGGGTAAAATTCCTCTATTTCATTTTAAAGTTGGTAAAAGTCCATTTCAACCAAGTTCCAGTCAAGTCTTTCCATCACCAAAACTAGTCAACTTAAAAATGGCAGCCCAAAATCAACCATTAGATATGATGGACCAAATGGTTGCAACTAGGTATGCACCTTTAGTTTTGCCTCAGCCTTTGAATGCACTTCGTAGAGGTGATTACCAGAAATACCTGCCTAGGTTTAATGGACAAGGTGAAACTACAGCCGAGGAGCATTGGAAGGCCTTTCTCGGTTATGCTGATAATCAGAATATTGAAGCTAAGGATGTATGGATGAGAATGTTTGTACAAAGTCTTGATGGAGATGTCAGAAAATGGTTCAGGGAATTGCCTGCAAATTCTATCACTATCATAGAAGAGCTTCAGGACCTTTTCATGAGACGATGGGGAGACACCAAGGATCATACCTATTATATAACTGAGTTTGGAACCCTTAGGAGAAAGAAGGATGAAACCATAGCTGATTTTTCGAAGAGATTCAATAAAATGTATGGCAAAATTCCTGCAGAAATAAAACCTTCAAAAACATCTACAAAACTCACATATGCAAATGCCTTTGATCATGAATTTTCCTTACTTCTAAGAGAAAGAAGGCATGTTTCTTTACTAAACATGCAGGATGCAGCATTAGAAGTGGAGTCTAATATATTAGCTTCTAATAGATTGAAGGGAAATATAGCTCAGCAGATATATGACAGGAAAGGTAAGAAAGAGGCAGCTCCAGGGGTTTCAACATCCCAGTCTGCAGAAGGTAAAATTGATGAAATGGCCAAGCTAGTTAAGATCCTGACTGCAAAATTAAACAAGTTGGAACTAGAAAATAATTCAAGCAAACCTGTTCAAGAAGGTGAGAGAAACCCCAACAATCAAAACCAATTCAGAAGACAGTTTGCACCTCGTTTCATACCTAGAGAAAGGAGAAACAATGATATACAACGAGAAAGGAGAGAAACTGAGGATCAAAGAGTACCACCCCCTCTTCAGAATAATGTTGTTGATGAAGAAGAAATTGAAGAGGAATTGTTATTTGAGGATACAGACCAGGATATGAATTATTTTGGAGAGCAGTTAACTGAGGGTTTTGTCACTGAAGAAGAGTTTTTAAATTCAGAATACTATGATGCTGATATGTTGGAAACAGAAAATGATTTAAATCTTGAAATGACTGCTGTAACTGCTGATGCATATCAAACTGAGCCAAAGAAAACTTTGAATTTGAGGTCAGGTCCAAAGCAAGTAGTTCAAAATCCAAAGAAAAAGGTAGTTTTACCTACTAAACAGCAATCTGATCCTGTGTTAGAGAAAAAACAAATTCAGGATAAACAAAAGAAGAATATGGAAGTTGAAGAGGTAAACAAAAGTGTACAGAATTTTAATCTGGAAAATGAATTAGGCAAAATTAAAATTCCTATGCCTTTTATTGAGTTAATGAAGAATCCTTCATACAAACATTCAGTTCTTAAAATGATTGGTTCAACAAACAGTCAGCCTCTTTCTGATACAGTAAATCTACAACAAGAAAATCCTAAAATCTGTATTGGATCAGCTTTAGTTGAAAAAACTAAGAATGAAGCAGGTGCATCACCTCCTTTTTACATCACACTGAGTATTCATGAACAAATGATACATAACTGTCTTTTGGATTCAGGAGCATCACACATCCTAATGCCAAAGGCTGTCATGGAGGCTCTAGGTTTGAGTATAACAAAACCCTATCATGATTTGTATGCTTTTGATTCACGAGTTGTAAAATGTTTGGGAGTGATTAAAGATATGGTTGTCAGTTTGGCTCAGCTACCAATGAAGAGTGTGATTATGGATGTGGTAGTAGCAGACATTACACCTAAATTTGGATTACTCCTCTCTAGATCTTGGGCAAAGAAAGTTGGTGGAACTTTACAAATGGATTTAACATATGCTACTATTCCTATATTTGCAGGAGAAAACAGAAGGTTGTACAGAGAAACACAGTTTGCCTATATTGTGACAGATGACAAGAACCCTACAAATCATCCCTTGTATGTTGTTGATAAGGATTTGGGTACTTGTATGTTATATTTTAGTGATGATGATAACACTGCTGGTTTGTTACAGGTTGAAAAGGAAAAGCCAATTAAATGCATTAAGGAACAAGAAGATGAACTTTGGCAATTATACTTTGATGGATCATCTTGTAAGGAAGGTGCTGGAGCAAGGGTTCTTTTAATATCTCCTGGTGGTGAAACAGTGAAGCTGATGTATAAATTAGAGTTTATTACCACCAATAATACTGCAGAATATGAATCTTTGTTGTTAGGTTTGAACGCTGCCAAAGATTTAGGCATTCAGCAGATTTTTGTATATGGCGACTCCGAGTTGGTTGTTCACAGTGGCTACTAAGGGAGTTGGGACAAGACACAGACCTAGTTTGTGCAAATGCTATTGTGTGGAGATTGAAGTCTTTTCTATTTAGCATCCTTGAGGATCTTTGTTTTTCCATATTATATTCTTGCAGGGGCCATTTTTAGTTTTCAGTGACGTTTTGGAGAGGGTGTTGTTGTGGGGGAGACTCCCATATCACTCCTTCAAATCGATTTCATCTCTAAGGGGTTTCTTTATTGAATCTTTCGGGATCATTTATATTTTTCATGAGTTGCTCTGTAGATTTATGTTTCTAGCTTATGGATCCCTTCTAACTTTCCGTTTGATTGGTATTGCAGAAGAGGGGCGCATTGGTCGCTTGGAGAACATAGTGATTTCACTAGGGAAGCAAAGAGGTCACTTGCAATTGTCCAGATTGGGAAGATCATCACCATACTTAATGGCCGCAAGCATTTCCAGGTACGTTTTGCATGTATTTTATTTTTTGGGGGTCTATTCCAACTATCACAACAAAACCCTCATTTTTACAAACCCTAGTTTTCTAGATCTGATAGATCAGGTACTTATTTGATGGCGGCCATCAAAACCCACTTGCGAATAATTAATTAAACCCTAGATCCAAAGTTTAGCATTAATCCGACTCCATTTACCCTCGGATCTAGCACTTGCCTCCTCCAAGTGGGCACCCTCCTCGGGCTTGTGGTCAATTCTTCAGATCAATCATTTGGGTATGCTTGAACCCACTGTAAATCAACAAATCTATCATTCAAGCATCTAGATCCAGTCATTTCACCTCCTGGATAGGCGCACTTTTCATGAGGTGCGCCCCTCCTTGGGCGTCTTAGTGGTCTTATCTTATGAACTTGGCCCTTGATCTTTTTGGATCTAGGTATTATGTACTTGAGAGATCAATATATTGAGATTCTCTCTCATTGGAAAGGGATTTTTGGCTCTTGGATTTTTAGAGATAATAAAAATATTTTTGCACAAACTCTTGGAAGCTTTGTCGAATGTTATTCTGTGGAGATTGAAGTCTTTTCTATTTGGAATCCTTGGATCTTTGTTTTTCCATATTATATTCTTGCAGGGGCCTTTTTTAGTTTGCAATGACATTTTGGAGAGGGTGTTGTTGTGGGGGAGACTCCCATATCACTCCTTGAAATCGATTTCATCTCAAGGGATTTCTTTATTGCATCTTTCGGGATCATTTATATTTTTCATGAGTTGCTCTGTAGATTTATGTTTCTAGCTTGTGGATCAATTCTAACTTTCGGTTTGATTGGTATTGCAAAAGAGGGGCGCATTGGTCACTTGGAGAACATAGCAATTTCACTAGGGAAGCAAAGAGGTCACTTGTAATTGTCCGAATTGGGAAGATCATCACCATACTTAATGGCCGCAAGCATTTCCAGGTACGTTTTGCATGTACTTTATTTTTTGGGGGTCTATTCCAACTGTCACAACAAAACCCTCATTTTTACAAACCCTAGTTTTCTAGATCTGATAGATCGGGTACTTATTTGATGGCGGCCATCAAAACCCACTTACGAATAATTAATTAAACCCTAGATCTAAAGTTTAGCATTAATCTGACTCCATTTACCCTTGAATCTAGAACTAGTCTCCTCTAGGTGGGCGCCCTCCTTGGGCTTGTGGTCAATTCTTCAGATCTATCGTTTGGGTATGCTTGAACCCACTCTAAATCAACAAATCTATCATTCAAGCATCTAGATCCAGTCATTTCACCTCGCGATCTACTCTCTTGGGTCCACTTCATCCATATTTGCATAAACCCTAGGTGGAGCTAACTTGGGTACCTTTCATTTTGACTAGATCTATCTAGATCTACAACATTAGACTCTTTGTGGTACATTTCTCTTCAAGTTGGGAAAATTTCCCATTACCTTAAGCCATCCCAACTTGGCCTTAACTTTCCCTACCACTTCCATCTTTCTAGATTTAGATCAACTTACTCATCATTCACCTCTTGTATCGAATTGCTTTTACCCTTAGAGTGTCTTGAGTAGGTGTGCTAGCCCTCTTTGGCTAGTAGGGTCTCCCCCTTGATCATTCTTCGGATTGATCTAAAGTGACAAGAGCACGTCCGATGTGACAACTACCTTTTATCTTGTAGTGGACAAGGCCCTTATGGTGTCGTCGGTTAGATTTCTCACCTCTATCGTCCCGGATAAGATACCTTTAGTGGGTAGCTACATCTTGTGTGATAACAGTAACCATAGATACATGGTGGTATCCAGCAGATTTCATTGTTATCTAGACCAAAGCTAAACTCAGTGGATACCCTCTCATACTTGGGAGGCCTTGGCTTGCAACAGCTAATGCATACATTAGGTGTAGGCAAGGTGATATGACTATCACCCATGGATTAGAGACAAAGACCTTAAGCCTATATCCTCTTGCCAAACCTCATTTCGATATTGAAATCCCTCATTGGCAGTCAGAGGCAAATGATTTTGATCAGCCTATCAATCTTGTTTTGACCAGTCATACTACCTTTAGCACTCACCATTGATACTACCTTAGCACTCAGGTCATCTCTAACTTTATCTCTTTGGGAGAAGACCATGCCATCTCTATTTGGAGATTATAGGGACTGAGGGGGCCCTTATGGCAGAAACTGTCTTATGGAACAAACAGAACCAACCACCAAAACCATAGAGATTGCTCCTAACAGAACATTGAAAGTCAATGACCATTTAACACCTGAACAAGAGAAAAAGCCAATCCAAATACTCACTAAATACCCGACAGCATTTGCATGAAGTTATCTGAATATGAAGGGGGTGAGACCAAACATTTGCCAACACCATATATACATCAAGGATGATGTCACTCTCGTTAGGCAGCCACAACGTAGAATGAATCCATCTTGAAGAGATATCGTCAAAACAGAACTCCAAAAACTCCTTGATGTAGGGTTCATCTACCCTATATCAGACAGTGAATGAGTATCACCGCTAGTGATTGTTCCAAAAAAGAAAAAAAGGGAGGCAAATAGAGAGTTTGTATAGACTATAAAGAACTGAACAAGGCCAAAAAGAAAGATCCATTTCCATTACCATTTATTAACCACGTATTAAATACCCTTGAAGGGAAGAAATTCTTCTCCTTCCTAGACGGTTTTAGTGGATATAACCAGATACAAATTCATCCAGCAGACCAAGACAAGACTACATTCACCTGTCCATGGGAAACTTTTTCCTACAGAGTCCTTTCTTTTGGACTTTGCAATGCCCCGGCTTCCTTTCAAAGAGCAATCTTGACTATTTTTGTTGATTTTATCCACAACCGAATGGAGATTTATATGGATAATTTCACTCCATATGAAGATGAGTTTGAAGAAGCCCTCCTAAACTTGGGAAATGTTCTTAAAAGATGTATAGAAATGAATCTTTGCTTGAGTAATGAAAAATGTCAGTTAATGATGGATGAGGGAATAGTGTTAGGGCACTATATTTCTGAAAAAAGGAATCACTTTAGATCCTACAAAGGTCCAAGTTATGATCAATCTACCTCCCCCACAGAAGCTAAAAGAATTTAGAAGCTTCATAGGACAGTCTGGGTACTACAGAAGATTTATACAAGATTATAGTAAAATAGTTGCCTCTATGTTTTTACTAATGACTAAAGATGCAGAATTTCAATGGACCGATACATGAAAGCAAGCATTTGATCTAATCAAGCAAAAGATCATGGAAGCACCTCTCTTACAAGGACCAAAATGGGAAATCCCTTTCCATATACATTATGATGCTTCTAACAAAGCAATTAACGCAGTTCTAGGGCAGGAAAAAGAGAAAATTCCATATGTTGTTTACTATATCAGCAAGAATCTTGTGGGACCATAACTTAATTATACAGTCACAGAAAAGGAATTCCTTGTTATCTACTCCATCAACAAGTTCAAACACTACATCTCTGGATATCAAATATTCATCCATACTGATCACTCAGCAATTAAATATTTGATGAATAAGACAAATGTCAGTTGTAGAATAAAAGGATGACTTTTACTATTGCAAGAATTTGATATAACTATCATAGACAAACCAGGGAAACACAATGTGGTAGAAGATTTCTTGTCCAGACTAACTCATGTTGCATATAAGGAGCTAATAGATGATGCATTCACGGATGAACACCTTTTTGTCATCTCCGTACACACTCTATGGTTTGTTGATATTGCAAATTATTTGGCTACTGGAAAATTTCCTCAGCACTTCACTTACAAAGAAAAATGCAACATCATAAGAAAGAGGGCTCCATTCTCATGTGGATCTAGGGATAACTTTTTAAGAAAGGACTAGACCACATCCTGAGAAGATGAGGTCCATAATGTTCTTCATGCTTGTCATGATGAACCATGCGATGGACACTATGTAACAAATAGGACAGCATACAAAGTGTTGCAGGAAGGATTCTACTAGCCAACTTTACACAGAGATGCAAAAGATTATGTTTCCAGATATGATGACTGTCAAAGGATGGCCTAGCCAACACAAAGAGATGAAATGCTCCTCCATCCACAAATAACAATAGAATCTTTTTAAAAATGGGGGATTGATTTCATTCGACCTATCGATCCTCCCTCTAACCAAAAGCACCACATATTGGTCTGCACCGACAACCTAACTAAATGGGTGGAAGACAAAGCATTAAGATTGGCAAATGGAAAATCAATTGCCAAATTTCTTACAGATGAAATTTTTACTAGATTTGGAGCCCCTAGAGAGTTAGTTACTAACAGAGGCAAACTATTCACATCAAAATTTATTGAGGACATACTCAAAATGAACAAGGTCAAGCACAGAAAATCAGTATCCTACCATCCGCAAGCAAATGGCCAAGTTGAAGTTACCAATAGAAAAATAGAGAACATCCTAACCAAAACAGTCCAAAGTCACAGGAGAGATTGGGAAGATAGACTTCATGAAGCAGCATGGGCATACAACACCACTTGGAAGACCACCACAGGACTCACACCATATGAGCTGGTCTATGGAAAGAAAATAATGTTGCCTATAGAATATGAGCTCAAGACACTAAGGACAGCACTAGAACTTAATATGGACCTGTCAACAGCACAGAATGAAAGACTACTCCAGCTCAATCAACTAGATGAACTCAGGTAGTAGGCTTTACATCATACAAAAATAATTCAACAGCAAAGAAAAGCATGGCATGACAAATTTGTAAAAAACAAGGATTTCAAAGAAGGACGTTGGGCCCTACTATATGACTCAAGGTTTAAGGATTTCAAAGGCAAGTTAAGAACCAGATGGTTGGGCCCCTATCAAGTGGATATCATCCATGATAACAGATCAGTTACAATCTCCATTATAGACGAAGAAGAGATACCAATGCTAGTCAATGGCCATCATCTAAAGCTCTATAACAAACCTCTCAGCATAGCAGAATTCACAGAAAAAACTAAAATCAGCAGAGCTGCAGTTAATCTCAGGGAAGCCAAGCCCTCCTCTGACCTGATCATCAAGGCAATAATAAATAATAATAAAAAAGAAAAAAAAAATCAGGTGAAACCTTCTTTTGAAGCACCTGGGAACAGACTGAAGGATTAAAACCTCAAAAAAAAGGGAGGCAATTTTTCAGACTATAAAAGAAAAAATAATCAAAAAAGTCTCAGGTGAAAACTTGCTAGCAAGCGACTAGGACAGACCGCCGGATTGAAAACCGCTAAAGGCCGTGTCAACGTCTATAAATAAAAAAAATTTAAAAAAAGAAAACAAAAAAATAAACATGATTTCTTTTTTATCACTAAAACATCTACTTTCAGCTACCAAGTAAGTCTTTGGACGTAAGCAACAGCTCCAGTTAGGAAACTTTCTACAAAGTGTAGATACTCTACACGACTCTGTCAACTTTTGCGACAACAATGCAAAACACCAGCTATCCACTAAGTAAGTCATGCATGTATGAATTTCTGGACTTAACAAATGCTTTCTAGTCTCATAAAATCTTAGCTAGGTTTCCTACCATTTTAATTTTATGTGGACATAAAACTTAAAGTTGGGGAGGGATAGCATAAGTATAAGGTTATTGTAAAGTTGGAGATTCGAGTTGAATTGTGGTGACAAACGTGACTACTAAACTTAATCATGGCAAGTGAAAATTGATCGAGAAACTCAAATGAGAGAGTAATGAGCAGGGATATCATCAAGCTGCATGCAAAAGACGACTCATATGCGTGAGGATCACCACCACAATCGGCCACTCAATGCTAAAGGTGACTGCTGGCTCTAATGATAAATAGGAATGGAGATAAGACAGTTAATAATAACATGAACCCATCCGAGCTAGCCATGTTGTTCAAAGAAATATGTCGTTTTAGTTGTTAGAAAGACTCATGTTTCACAACAGAAGTAAAAAACATCAGAGTAGAGCTATCGGTTGTGACAGAGAAAGCAAGATTATAGTTGAACAAGAATTCCAGTAACCCCAGTGACCTTTTTTTGTTTGTTTCTACAAGAGGGGGTAGAAAATTTGAAAGAATATCTGGAGGCTTTGTAAAACACGAACCTACAGACCACTCCAAACTGTATAGAGACCCAAAAGCAGTAAAATATTTTGAAGTTGCAGGATGGATATGATATTTTCAGAAACTGGATGGTTACCATCTAAGTCACCTGGTTCGAGTTCGTGTTCGAATTCGGCGACCTTGAAATTCGGCAAAAAATCGGCACTTAAAATTTTGGCGATAAAAATCGGCATAAAATTCGGCATTAAGTTCGAATTTTTAAAATATATGAAAATTAAAAAATATATGAAACTTTTCAATAAAACTCATTATGCTCATTAAACTGATCCCAAAGTGAGAGGATTACTGAGCGTGACAGTCTGTTTTTTTCTTTCAAACATGAAAACTGTAACTTGTTATTATAATTTATATATATCAAAGTTACATAGAGCTGATCTGGCGTCTTTCAATATAAACATATGTTTGCATAATAGTATTATTATGCAAACATATGTTTATATTGAAAGACGCCAGATCAAAAATATGATAATACCTACAGGCTACCGGTATACTTCAAAGTTCAGACTACAAAAATATGCCCAGATTTTTAAAAGATGAGAACCTCAACCATCAACAGTGATTAATACAAAGGACCGTGAAATACATAATAGCCAACAAAATGCCCCAATCTTGAGCCAAGAAACAAAGTAGGAACACTGAACTTTACCCTTCAGTGCTCACTGTTCACGCGGCAGATGAGGTCCGAGGATGGAGATGGAGCTTGCCAAGCATAGTAGCTACAGCCTACGCCGATTCAAGTTCAACTTCACGCTGGTTCAAACCTCACATTAGTAGCCACAGTTCGCTGCTCACCATGCTTCAACTCTTCACGCGGAGTTTCAGTTCACCATTCACGCAGAGTTCACGCGCGGGGCATATGGGCCCGACTCGGTGAGTAATGCGGTGAGTAATGCGGCGGAGGACCGAGGTTAGGTAACAGGTTCGGAAATACTAGGGTTGGCGAACACCGAACCAAACATCACGTTTTTTGCAATAAATTCGCCGAATATCTGGCGAATTTAATCGAATTCGAATTCGGCGAACCAAAAAAACGAAATCGGCGTTTAGAATCGGCGAACATGATTGATTAAATTCGTGGAGGGCAAAAAATCGGCGATTTTCGAACTTCAAGTCGAAAAATCGCCGAACACGGTGACTTAGGTTACCATGAAGGGTTGACAAAGGAATTGGCAAGGAATATCATGAAACATGATGAAAACACTACTAGCACTAAAGTAAGAGGGGTAGAAACAAAGTTGAATGAGGATGCGTTGAGCATTGTGACAGAACTTCCCAAAGGGATGAAGTCGAATAAAGATGACAAGGAGCTAGCTCAGAAAGACAAAAAGGAATTTTACATGTTTAATGAGAAATACAAAGAAGAGAAAGGAAGTGTGAAAAGAGAAACATTACCAAAGTCGTGGGGAGAAATAGCCTTGGTTATCATGAAATATCTCACTTGTGAGGGAAGGTATGGGTTGGTGCATGCCTATCATTTCCTGTTTCTCAATATTCTCAAGAATTTGCGATGGCAAAGACCAAGTCAGAACATAAGTGTTCCTTGGTTTGTTTTTAATGCTCTATGTTCTATGAGTACTAAATTTCATATAGGAAATCCCGACTCACTATCCCACCATGGCTTGGTTAAATTGATCATATGCCATACCCTAAACACGCACTATTTCCCTTCCTCATGGTCAACCTTCCTGAAAATCAATTGTGTCAAGATACAGGCATTCTATAAGGAGGAACCACGTCCTTCCTAGTCATCTCCTCAAATAAACTCCCAAATCATGACTCCACCATATACAAAACCCTCGCCATCCAAAAAACCCTCTAGGAAGAGAGCAAAATGAGTTTCTTCTACGAATCCCCCACCAAAAAAGCCAAAACCCTACCAATTGCAAACAAGAAGCGGGCTTCTAGACAAGTCTCGTCGAAAACGAGAGTCGCCATCAAACGAATGTTAGCAGAAAAGGAGGAAGAGGAAAAAGAAAGCAAAGCAACACCCAAGAGGCAGAAAAGAAGTTATAGATACTCTTATGCAGTTGGGAGATAAGAGGAAACTCAAGGAAAAGGAGAAAATTGAAATACAAGACTCTGCAATGAGTCCTCCTTAGATCCCATGGATATCACTATTCCAATTAATTCCCCAAGTATTTCCCATTGCAGTTATCTCGTTAGTTTCACATCTATGATCCCTTCCCCATCAGTTTGTATCATTTGCTACCAGGTCATCCCTGTCATCATATTCTGAACAAAGGAAGTTTGAGTCCCTCATACTACCCTGCCCTGTTCCCCAGTCAGTGTCTCAGCCCCTTGACTGTTCCATATCTCTGGTTTTTTCCCCTCGCACTTCTATCAAGGAAACCTCATTTCCTTGTTAGTTGCAGGTCTTCCTCTGTCCACGTCAACACATCTATTCCAGAGGATAGACCCAGAGGTCCCTGTACCCTTGTTTGATCCACCTCATTGATGACTTCCTTGGACCACTTGAAAGGAGTCATTAGTGCCTTTCGGGTTGGTTGTGTCTCACGTGCTCAACTTCAACTCCATCATCACACCGTAAGATTCGTACAGGGTATTGGTTCCTTCATTATTTGGTCGAAGACCCCGGTTGTCACCTGACTCTAGCACATTGGTGAGTCTATTGGCATGGGGTAATTGTGGNACACCGTAAGATTCGTACAGGGTATTGGTTCCTTCATTATTTGGTCGAAGACCCCGGTTGTCACCTGACTCTAGCACATTGGTGAGTCTATTGGCATGGGTTAATTGTGGGCCAAACCCACAATTAACCCACACCCTTAATTAATCATTAACAAATTTTAAAACTGACCAACGAGACAACTGCAATACTTACACAACACAACAGCACTCCACTTTTACAAGCACTTCATATTCATCGGCACTGGTCTATTTTACTTTCAATGCTTAAATCAATTATTGTAAAATGTCGTGAATGGTGCTTACATTACCATATGATGTTGATGTGATCTCTTTCTTGCAATAGTCAATTGTGTTATTTTATCCATTTCATATTAACTCCTAGATTTAGTCTTTTCTTTCGTAGACAAAAAACCATAGATTTTCTTCTAAAAGAGACCACCCCCCTTGGCTTCGTTAGGAGTTAGCCTAAACGAAGGATTCGGGATCAGGTGATAGCACCTGGCTCTTTGCTTGCCCCCAAGGCCACACCTTTCTCGCTTAAGGAAACAGTAATCCAAAAGATTTGTGCTAACTGTGTGCTTTCGGCGGACAACATTTTTAGCGTCGTTGCCGGAGACAAATCTTTTTGTTCCTAGACGACTTTAACCTTAGTTTTTTCTTAGTTTTTTACCTTTCTTGATAAATTTTTAGTCAATTCAAATCTCTGAAATTAGACTTCAATCCATCGGGCAACTACACTGTCAAATAACTTACCAAGGTATTCAACTAGAAGAAACTCTGAAGGCTTACTCAATTTCATCCTTGAACATGAACAGGTTTATAGGAGGAGATTGAATAAGTTAGTTTCTCGTAGGATCCTTGAGAATCTTGGATTTGAGTCTGTTTTGGACATTCGTAACTTGTTTGAAGAAATTAATAATCAAAATTGTTTTTTTGATATAATGGGTGAGTATTTTAGTCGACTCGACTTCTCTCAGATAGCAGGTCAACCCCATCGTCTTCCAAACAAAGCTATAGAGAATCTCCCTATGTTCACTGGCACTGATGCCATCACTTCAACCATGCATCTCAGAAGTTTGTCCAGATGTGTCAACGCTTTTATCAGTGATCCTGCACATCAACATGATGAAGTTTATATGAAACTCTTTGCTCTTTCCTTGGATGGAAGGGCTGGTGATTGGTACAGCAATTTACCAGACAACTCCCTTGTTACGCTCGCAACTTTCAAAATTGCCTTCACTAACAAGTTTGGTGAAAAGAAGGAACATAGGCATCAACTGGCTTCAATGACAAACATAAAGAAGAAGGAAAACAAGACTATGGATGAGTTTAACCAAAGATTCACAGAACTATCAAATGCCATTCTTGCCACTTACAAACCACCTGCACCATCTATCTTGCTTTATTACATTGAAGCACTTAGTGGGAAGATGCAATCTCAGATCAGGGATAAAGAACCCACTACTCTTCTAAACGCACAAGAAATGGCGGTCAAAATAGACAGAAATATGCAGTCTTCAGGTGAATCCAACCTTCCTGGTTATTCAAGGTCCTCGACTCCTTTAAAGTCAAATGAGCATAAAGAAGAGGATTCCTATAAAAAACAAATGATGGAAATGAAGGAAAGATTTGAAAGAATGGAAGACAAGCATCTAGCCCAAATGAACGAAATGCAAGACAAGGTTATCAGTATGGAAAGATCGTAAAGCATGCCCCAAGAACATTCCTTCCAAAAACTAATTGGCAAAGAAAAGCAACTAACCATGAACAGAGGCCTCCTCATCATTTAGAGGTTGCTAACATGGTTGAACCTTACAAGCCATTTTGTGGCATGTAAAAATTTCCATGAGGAATCTTCTTGCCATTATGCATGCTATGTTCAAGAGCATGGTTTTCCAGAGGGTTGTGGTCCTAAAGCATCATCAAGCGAGCCTGAATATATAAACCATGTAGGTGACATGCATAATATTTTCAGAGAAAGTTGGAGAGAGGCAAAACAATATTCAAGAGAGCCTAAGTACATCAGCGCAGTAGGACAACTCCATCTTGTCAACACAGAAACCTGGAGCCAAGTGAGAGAGTACAATCAAGAGCATGATACAAGTGATGAAGAGCCCCTTACACCTGACATGGATGATGACTACGAGACTTTAATTGAAAATCCAATCTTAGAAGTTTTGTGTGATGAGAATCCTCCATGCTCTCCACCAGATGACAAATATTTGGAAAGTTAGGTCCCCTGTGATATCTTTGAAACCCAACTTTTTGAAGAAGATTGTTTTGAGGAGAATAAGGAGTGTAGCCAGGGACTTGATACCAGTGATGAAGCATCTCTCATATCTAACATAGATGGCGATGATGACTATTGGACTTTTATTGAAAATCCAACCTATGATACTTTTGAAAATATTTTTGGGAATCCCGTCTATGATGTGTCCAGCGAGGGGAGTGTTTACTTTGAGACTTATGAAAGTTGTAAAGAAGAGCAGTCAGAGATTTCATATGATCAGTCAGAGTTGTATTTGAGTATCTGTCATGAGGACTTGGACAAGCAATGCAGTGAAGAATCAGAAGGGGTGCAACTAGCTGAAGTTTTTCCTCAGCCATCATCTTCACATATAGAGGTTCCTTATGATTTAGAGCAGTCGGGGGCTTATACAATGAGTTATCATTCGGTTAGCCTTGATGATCAGTATGACGGTGTAGTCGACCTGCCTCATCATGTTGATTTGTATATCAATCCTATCCAGTCATGGATAGAAGTAGCCTGCGCAAGCACCTACCAATTTGGGAACAAGTTTGACAACGTTATTCATGCCTATGATTTCTCATCCAGCCCGCCCATTCTAGATCATCACGCAGGTTTGCATTTTCTGAATAAAATATTATTGTTTTGGTTGGTAACCAAAGACAAGAAAAAACTTTTTTATATTAATAAAATGCTTAGGTGGTTACATTGGATTTTTTATTTCACCTAACCTTTTTATCATGCTTAGAGTAGGAAAATAGGCTCCTTAAAGTGAGCATTTATTTTTTCGCATTTTTCTTCCATACTTAGGAATAAATAAAATTTTGTTGTCGTTCCTTTGAATAAAGCAACTTTTGGATCATTGGCTCTTTTTCATTAAACTTATGCTACTAAGGTTTTCTTGTCAAGTTGAGATGTTTTTACAGGATATAGAAACCTGAGATTATGGTGTTCTCGTATGCTCTCCTTGCCTAAGAGACTAGATCGAGCACACATCCCACAGTTGGAGCCAGATGTTCTCCACTAATTTTGCACTTAGTGGATTTTCGGTGAGCTGCCAGAGTATTGAACAAGTACACTTGTTCATGATCAGAGTTCAGAAGTCTGCTAGCCTTTTTCTAGGAGTCTGTTGGAAAAAAATTTGTAATAAATGTTCATACCCCCTTGGGGAAATTGTAAAAAATGTCCTAGCATTTAATTTTTTATAAAAGGCTCGGCTTCCTAAACTTGAGCATCAAGCTGACTAGCCAGAGTGTTTTTTCCATTGGTTATTATTGGTTGTTGAACAAACGACTAATAATTTCTGAGTTTTTCACTCACACCTCCAAAGTTGAGTAGTTGTCTTGGTGTTTCAGCCTTAGGAGGTTATTAGAGCCTTCGTGTCAGTTTTTTTCAACATGCTAGGCATTCCGATTGAGTCATATGAACATGTACTAGCTCCCCCTACAGTTTCGTTTGATTCCGAGAAAAAATATTTTTTTTCCGTTTTTTAAGCCATTTTTTAATGGTTTAAATGGAAATTTTCAAAATGTAAAAAAGGTGTGATTCGGAGTCCGTTTTTGGCATGGTTGGGCTCATTTTCAAGCCCGGAGCAGCATCTTTACCCTTGGGGCCACTTTCCCTATGTTCCGACCAGCTAAAGCATCCCAGAAAGCATCATTTGGTTAACAAAGTATCAGAGTGGCATTTTAATGCTAAATTTGGACAAAGTGCACTAAAATCCAAATATTAAAAAAGTCAAAAAATCATTATTTTTTAAGTGAGGTGACATAGCATGATGTCACCATAAGTCATGCGATTCTTCTTTTAGTGGGATGGCATCCAAACTTTGGTTTAAAAAGTGGTTACAAATTATTGCATGAAAAGAATGACGAGAATGTAAAAGCTCACGTTAGAATGAAGTGGAACTCACGCTGGCTTGAGAGTTGGAATGAGTGGGATTAGGGGACCCATCCACTTAATAAAATATTAAAATTAAACCTTGGTATCATATGTATGTCCAAGTGCTAGCAAATGGATGAGAGGTGGTGACGTGAGGGTGAGGATGAGGCTCACGCTAGACCATTAGATGGTGTTGCGCTAATGTGTAATGAAGTGGACCCCTCTTCGTGACCCACTCTAACATTGGGTGGTGTATTATTTGTCTATCCATGCGAGTGGGTAGATTATGAGATCGCAAATATTGAGGGATTGACACCAATATGTCGTACAATATCATGAGATCAAGGATGACTCGCTCGTTTGGTGAGGAGGTTGAATGTGTTGGCACTTGTCGGGTGAAGAGGGTCAGTTCCTCTTCACTTCAACTCTGGTTTAGCTCAGTTTTTCTTCACTTCAACTTAGCTTAGCTCCGAGTTGATCTTCAGTTCATTAATCCCCTCCTGGGGTTGTCTTTTTGTATAAATAAGAGGTCGTCCTCCTCATTCTTGAAGGATGGAAGGGACCTCTGCCTATTGTAATACTGCCGATATTTTAAGGAATAAAGTTGAAGACTTTGGAGGTCTACTATGTGCAATTGAATGAATGCTTGTGCTATGAGGTGACATTGTAGAAGTTTGATTTTATTTGTTAATATTATTGATGGATCTAGCTTAGAAGGTTAATCTAAAACACGTAGGGTAAACATTTACGGTTGTTAATTTGTTTACTTGTGCTTTGCTTTCAAGAGGTAGGAAAGTAACCAAACATACTCAGTTGTAATGAGGTTCTTTTGATTTCTTGTTTTCATACACACTAGATCTAATATTGTTGTGCAAGTGTTGTCTCATAGTTTTTGCAGGTCAAAGATTCGAAGGGGGAATGGAACTCAGCTGTCTCTTCTCTTCCCTTTGGTACCTTTACAAGATTAATGCAATTTGTTGCAGGGGATCCAAGGCCATCAACAAAAAGGATCAAGCAAGGGCTTGAATTTCCCCATCTTTCAAACTCAAAATTTCCTCTTTGGTTCTGGTTACTTTATAAATGCTTAAGTAAATTAGTTTCTTTTTTTTTAAAGATTATTCAAAGGCTGATTTATTTAAGTACATTGCTAGATCCTAATCTTAAAGCTTTATTCTGAGTAGATCTAGATTGATTAGGTACTTAGTCTTATTGTTTATCATTTAAGTATTATCATTTAAGTAATTAATTTTTTATGCTTTTAACGACTGATTAGGCACATGTGGTGCATTTCAAGTGGCTAGTTTTACATTTTTCATGCAAAGACAAGGGGAAGTGCTGGCGGAAAATTAAAGATCTAGGCCATCCAAGGCCTCTCAGAGCAACTTCTTTCTTCCTCTTCATTTTCCAAAACCTGTAAGCCTTTGGATCCAGATCTGTAAGGACCAAAGGCATCCACCTCTCATGAGCTTTGTAAATACCGTAATAAAAAACGTTGAGTAGGCTATTCAAAGCCCATCCCCCCTGGGGGGATTTGTGTCAGTGTCTTTTTTTTATGATTTTCCATTTTTAGTTAGTGTTATCTTTATTTCCGATTTAGTTGTTTATTTGATCAAGAAAGTAAAAGAAATACTTACCCCACGCTCTCTCGAGTACCCCAAAAGGGTGAAAGAGATCCGTGGTAGGATTAATTAGAAAATATTTATTTTATTTATTTGTTCTTAATTTTTTAAATCAATCCGACCATTTCTTTCTCGAGTACCCGAAAGGTGAAAGAGAATCTTCGGTCGTCATCTAAACAACTCATTGTTATGTCTTTAATAAAATAAACCAAGACTCCTTCCCCGTATGCTCTACACCGCTGCAACTTGTCTGATCAGTTGGTTGTATCAGAAAGGAATACAACACATTGAGTAGGCTATTCAAAGCCCATCCCCCCTGGGGGGATTTGTGTCAGTGTCTTTTTTTTATGGTTTTCCATTTTTAGTTAGTGTTATCTTTATTTCTGATTTAGTTGTTTATTTGATCAAGAAAGTAAAAGAAATACTTACCCCACGCTCTCTCGAGTACCCCAAAAGGGTGAAAAAGATTCGTGGTAGGATTAATTAGAAAATATTTATTTTATTTATTTGTTCTTAATTTTTTAAATCAATCCGACCATTTCTTTCTCGAGTACCCGAAAGGTGAAAGAGAATCTTCGGTCGTCATCTAAACAACTCATTGTTATGTCTTTAATAAAATAAACCAAGACTCCTTCCCCGTATGCTCTACACCACTGCAGCTTGTCTGATCAATTGGTTGTATCAGAAAGGAATACAAGTTACTAGATTTAATAGGAAAAACCAAACAAGCGATTTTTTCGAGAACTCGGGAGGTTGCAAAGGGTAATCACTACAGACTCAGGGGGCTACTCTAAGCAAGTTCATCCACGCCCCATTGGACACTTGGTATTACCGCTTTAGCACTCAGTTCGAAGAGACTTGACTTGTTGAGCCAAACCCACAATTAACCCACACCCTTAATTACTCATTAATAATTTTAAAACTGACCAACGAGACAACTGCAATACTTACACGACACAACAGCAGTCCACTTTTACAAGCACTCCATATTCATCGGCACTGGTCTCTTTTACTTTCAATGCTTAAATCAATTATTGCAAAATGTCGTGAATGGTGCTTATATTGTCATATGTTGTTGATGTGATCACTTTCTTGCAATAGTCTGTTGTGTTATTTTATCCATTTCATATTATCTCCTAGATTTAGTCTTTTCTTTCGTAGACAAAAAACCATAGATTTTCTTCTAATAGGGACCACCCCCCTTGGTTTCGTTAGGAGTTCGCCTAAACGGAGGAGCCGGGATCAGGTGACAGCACCTGACTCTTTGCTTGCCCCCACGGCCACATCTGTCTCGCTTAGGGAAACAGCAATCCAAAAGATTTATGCTGACGGTGTGCTTTCGGCAGACAACAATGTTAAATAGTTATTTTTAATACTAATGAAAACTTTTTTTTTCTCCAGCTTGTTGAGTAATCTTTTATTCTTGTATCACTTTGGATCAGGGCTCATCCATAGGTGATTACAGGAATCTATGTGTTAGAGTAGATTTGATGTTTAAGTATGAATGATCGGTACAACTGAGCATAGCGCAGATTTACTACAGTTTGTAGAAGATTTTCCTTATTCCAGACAAAGTAATCATTTTCTACAATTTTAATGCCTTTATCATTTTTGCAATTTAGGTTCATTTCTTTTAACATGAGATTTGTTATCAGCATTAGGCAAAGAACAGTTTGGGATCGGTAGGTCAATGGTAGGGTAGATTGAGAAGCATTTCAAAAATTTTGTTAAAAACTAGGCAAAGAGTTTCTTAAAACCTGTCTCTAAAAACAACTGCCAAAGGATATGTGCCTGACTGAATAATATAAATCCATGTTTCTTGCAACCCTTAGACCTTAGATTAAATTTCCTTTGCTTTCTACCAGTACTGATTTAGATAGAATTGGATTGAAGTTTGATACTACCAGGCATAGTCAGTTTTCTTTGTAGTTGCATAAATTGTGCAGAACCCTCACAAGTTTGTACGAAACCCTGGGTTTGACAATTTAAAGTAGAAGGTCTATAAAACATCTTTCTTGCTAAATTCTTGTCTTGATAGGAAACAGCATTAATGATGATTGAATAGGCTCGTCATATATCATGAATATTTGGCTTCAAGACAGAAACATGATTTACATTCTCCTATATATATTACCTCTAATGCAAACTACTATAACCCATTTTTCTAGAGGGAAATGCCCCTAGCAACAAATATAATGATGAGTCACATATCATCTTAATATAAGCACTACTGTTTAGTTTGTTAATTATCCCATAGTCTATTGCAATAAAACAATATTTGGTGTTGTAGTTGAAAAAAGCCACATCTGGCCATCAACCTATTCATAGAACCAATTGCAAAACAAAAAATTATAGGACAACTTTTAAATCCAAGGAAAAGGATCCGCAATTGATGTATGCCAAATCTGATTTGGTAAAATGAAAAATCAGTTATTTTTCATTTCTAATCATAACTTACTTTGATAATGTAGGATATTTTGCACATTCTCTCAACATACTGCCACAATTCAGAGCTGTGTCCTTGTTCTCGTAGCTGTCAACCATAGAAAGATAAAATCAATAAAGCAGTGCAATACTTGTTCCCATCTACTAAAAATCATTAGAAATAAAACCAAACAATATAGTGAAACAGAGAATATGAAATTTGAATGGCACCCAGTTTGAATATGTTTGGAAGATACAAAAGAGCTACAATTCTAATGAATTGCTCGTACAAATAACACTGTCATTTTTATTGACAGTTAATAAAGCTCCACACTTAATCCCATAATGATGCATATTAAAGAAGCATACATATGAAATTATACAAGGTATGATCTACATCAAAAGAACCATAAAACACTCACTTTCTACTCATAAAACTTTTTACATATAAGGCCACAAAGTACAGAGGGTACATTCAATAATGTAGACCAATACTAAGAAATAGACAAAATTGTCAAGCAGGTTATGATCAGATCGAGTGGTTAAATCAAAGTGCTTTCTGTGCTCAAAACTGGGTTAAAATCCCCCAGAGATGTTCCCACATTAATGCAGAAAACAGAGTTAACTACTGCAGCTAAGATCGGTTGGAATTCCCAGTGACCTTGATTTGATGCCCATGGATGTGGCATATCTCAACAGTTGAGGCCAGGTGCAAGCCCTGGATGAATTGGGAAAATAGATGCCCCTCGATCATGTTATCTAAAAGCCAAAGGTAGAGCCCACTTCGTGAAGTAAGAAATATTTAGCAACCAAAAAAAATACTTCAATCTATTTACAAATTGAATCCAACACTATCCAAGGCAACGAGAGAAGAAAAGAATACAAATGTAGCATGCAAATGTTGAGACAAAGATAAAAGTAATATTAAGAATATGGCAGTTAAAGGATTTTGATCCCACGTAATGAAATTTAATTTTGCTGTTATGCAGCTAATACCATCTCTCTTTCTGAAAACATTACAACATTTTTACATTTTTTAACTGTAAAAACTTAGGAATAAAATACAGAATAATGCTGCCCCTTTTCTGATGAGGTAAAGCTTGCGAATACATCATTTCTATCAATAAAGTATGTAACTTCTACAAAATAGCATACACCCATCTAAACCCATGAGGATGTGCACTCTGAGGTTGTGAAGCTCAAGGTTGCATGTCTTGAGTTCCAATAGTGTTGACACTTTGGCCATTGTGTAAACTCCAAATATGTATACTCAAGCTTTGCAACATTGAGGTGCATAGCAAACCTAGATTTAGATGAATCTACCTTAATGTCCATATTCAATACACCCAACCCACTATCTAGATTCAATGCACTGTTATACACACAACCGCACACACTCTTGAAGAGTTGATGGAGCACACCCACACCCACTCGTGCTGTAGAATGCATCTCACTTCTCTCAATGCAACAATGAGTAGGATAGTATTGAACTGCCTCTAAGAATCTCAAGCACTAGCTACATACATTTAATGCCATACTAAGGGCAACCTACATTTATTGCACATGTTTTGGATTGTAACCTGTATAATTGATACTGCTACCTTTTAAAAAAGTGTGATGACCTATCAAGATTAGATTAAGGACAGAGATTTGTCGAAATTGGAATTGTGGCATACGTTATGGAAGGAAAGAGGATTATGATTTGTTCATTTCATACTATCACAGTGATTAATGCAGAAACTGATACCAAGAGAGCAATTTATTGAGTTTACTGCATTTCAGTTTTGCTTTCCCAATTTTGGAATTGGTATAATTTTTCTCTCCCATGACCCAAAAGTATGGCTAAACTGGCATTTTGTATAGTTTATTTCAGTGTCCTTGTTTATGATTGGATTTATGCCAATGAAATGTGGTTATTTAGATGAATCCATGATTATACATGTGATGGTTTCAAGTATTACATGTATAATTTCACCGTCAGAAGCCATAGTGAACCATGCCCTATGGTAATGTATTGAGTTGGAACATATTATGACATTGGATGATAACATTGGGGTCCATGTTGGTCATGTGGACAACTAGTTGGTGAAAATGGCAGCGATCTAGTTATATGCATGCATTTTTCACTATGATTATATTTAAAAATGAATACAATATAGACAAGAGATTTAAAATATAAACTTTATTTAAATGGAATCTTTCAATACAATGAGAGATCCCCTTTAATTTCTTTACTGGCGTAGTTGTGATACCTAATTGACCTAACCACTTTATTAACTAATGACACATAGTTAAGTCATTAACATAATGTAACTTTTTTAACAAGTGCTTCTAGTGTCCAATGCGACTGGCAAGCTAATATATTACCCTTAAAAAAGCAACATACGAGACTGTACATTTACTTATCAATCCGGAATTTGAGAGTAACTTGCGAGATGTCATGTACTATATGTGTAGGATCCAGGTTCATTATTTACAACTGGTTTTCTACATATTTCTATGAAGAGGAAATTACATTACACCACACTCCATAAATCAAAACTATAACTAATTCAGAGTAGCAATGATCCATCTACTTGAACACCGATCATGCTAATGGGAACCCTGTTGTCACCAGGATAGTTTTGTTTCAATAGATCAAAGCCCAAAGAAAAACACACTTGCAGAAATGTAAAGGTAAATTAAGGACATGCATTCAAAAATGAAAATTACCCAAACACTACTCTGACTGTAATCACTAGTTTGACTGCGGTGTTGCTTTGGCTCAGATTACCAATGACTAAGCTAGCAATAGGTTTTATCCACCTTTGTGAAACTTGGATATACAACCATTTCATAGTGGGTGCTAACTACAAGCAAAGCTATAGAAATGAAATAAACATGTATTCAAATAAATCATGCATGAAAAAATTTATTTACAATACACAACACTTGTTCTCATGGAGTGGGCCCTACCTCCATGGGAACAGGGTGCTGGTATGAACTACCAAACAAAAGAACTGCTCAAAACTTCAACTATATTTTCATTCAAATTAAATACGTGATCGTGAGAGTGTCTCACACATATCGACCTCTTCCCAATTCAAGTATTGGTCCTTTTATTTAGAGTTCAGGGTATATTCTGCATTAGATAAAATATAAAAAACTTGTAACTAATCCTAGATATGTGTTATTAGTATAAGAATTGAACATGTATAGATCTAGGTACATAAACTAACTAGATATGCAATGAGAAACAAATCAGCCATCAAATCATAATGTAATAAATGCTTTAACATAGATTATTACACAAGAAACTCAGAATGGAAGAGAAAAGAATGATCAAGTTCATCAACTGAAATAAGAGAAGAGAATGACAATATATAGAGGAACAATTTGAATTAGGTCAGAGAGCAACTCGAATTGTCCATGCCATGTAGAGACTACGCTATGCAGAGAGGGCTAGTCAGGCGTAACTAGGAGCAGATAACCCTATTAATCCATGCATGCTCTCCTCGAGTGAGTTTAACTGATTAAGGAACTTGCTGATCACTCAGTTAACTGAATAATGCATGCATATTCTTAAAATCACTCAAATGGGGCACCACTTGACCTAATTGGGGCACTAATGAGTGTTTGGGGTAGTTAGGTGTCAATTAGGACTTAATTAGTGGAGCAACTTAAGTCTAATTGAGACACTCCTTAAATCAGGGAGAGAAAACCCCAAACAAAGGAATGTGCCCCCCAAATCAGGGAAGGCACCCCCAAAACTAGGGTTTTGTCTCATGGGTGGCTCATGAAGTGGTTTTGGGCTAAGTCACCGGATTCGACGTTTTTTGGCCTTCAAAATCGAAAATCGCCGGATTTTATGGACAGACGATTTTGTTAGTTGAAAAACGACGATTTTCAAGGCACAACCACAAGACGGCCACGCGAAGGTGAAACAGGTAATGAGACGCGTGTAAAATCGTTTTTTTTTGGGATTTGGGTGCCCTGCAGGTGAACCTTACCATGAAATCGTGGGTGTGAAGCCGCCATCGTGAGGGTTGTGACTCATGTAAATCGTTTTTTTGTGGATCTAGGCGCCCCACAGGTGAACCCTATCGTGAAATCGTGGGTGTGAGGCCGCCATCGTGAGGCTCGTGTGAGGCTGCAAAATACAGGGGCCCTTGTCGTGTGAGTGGGCACTAGCAAGCAAGCGTTGCTACAGTAGCTGCTGATTGCCACAACCCAAGGGCCACACAACGTCCACAAGACGGCTGCGTTCAGTTTCACAGTTTAATAAATATATCGATATTTCATAAAATCGAAGGAATTTAAAAAACATCAAGTTTCAATTTTAGAAAAAGCATATATTACAACGATGGTATCAAATATAAATAAGTGTATTGTTAAGTTAGATTATATAATAATATAAAATAATGTTATATAAATAAAAATCTAATTAATAATAAGTTAAATTATTTCAAAAACTTTGTATTATTATATTTATTTAAAAATTTCATATATTTTTTTTATAGTCTATCAAACTTCATGCCGAATTTTATGACCAAATTTTTTATTGTCGATTTTCAAAGTCTCTGAATTCGAACACGAACTCGAATGAGGTGACTTAGGTTTTCGGTGTGGTTTGCCCCATTAGACTCATCAACACAATCGCTATGAGGATCATTTTCTCTAACACCAACCCATAAGCCTAACGAGGAAAAAATAACTAAGTAAAAAAAATGGGTCCTGACATTTTTCAGCCAATAGGCACCCATTTACATAAAAAACAAGTAATTTGAAAAAGTTGGGAAAGAGGGAAAAAACCCAGTGGGAAACCCCAAATAAAGGAATGTGCCCCCCAAATCAGGGAAGGCACCCTCAAAACTAGGGTTTTGTCTCATGGGTGACTCATGAGGTGGTATTGGGTGTGGTTTGGCCCATTAGACTCATCAACACATGCTCTATGAGGGTTATTTACTCTAACACTGCCCCATAAGCCTAACAAGGAAAAAATAACTAAGCGAAAAAAATGGGTCCTGACAATTTTCAGCCATAATAGGCACCCATTTACATAAAAACAAAACTAATTCTCAAAAAGTTGGGAAAGAGGGAAAAAACCCAGTGGGAAACCCCGCCTCTTATAAAAGAGAATGTAAAAGAAGACTTTAAGGAGCCTTCTCAAAAAATGCCTTTACTCCCAAAGAAGCTCTCAACTAGGTGAATTGTTGCTCGGTAAAGGGCTTTGTGAAGATCCATGCAAACCTTTGTGAACTCCTTTTGAAGTGCATGTGAGCTCATTCATGAGATCCAAACACTTTAAAGTGCTTGAATAGTGGTTCTTGACCACTCCTTGCTTCAAATGGAGAAAAACCCTTCAAGTTTTTGTGCACAACTTGGTAAACCGTAGCAGTAAAGGTTGTAGATTTGGAGAATGAGAAGACATTTTGGAGGTCTTTAAGAACTTGAAGTGGGGCAAGTTCTCCAATGGCCTCTTTAATCTTCTAAATGTATGTCAATAAGTCCCCATAGGACATGAATCGTGAAGCTTTTGGGACCTCCTTCAATAAGACTGGATCTAGTATACCAACTGTGTAGCAACTGAGATAGGGAGATAGGAGATCCATGGTTGCAAAAGAGCTCTCTAATGGCTGAAAATGAGCTCTTTGATGGCTGCAAAAGCACTCGTTGATAGCTACAAATGATCTCTTCAGTGGCTGCAAGTACACTTCTTTGATGGTTCTAAATGAGTGCTCCTTCGATGGTTGCAATTGCACTTTTTGATGGCCGCAAATGAGTACTATAAATGGACCCTTTGGCTGCAAAAATCCTTCCTTGGTGTCTACAAAAAGTCTTCTTTGGTGGCTTGCAAAAAGCCTTCTTCAATCTGCAAGAGTAGTGGCTGCAAAAGGCTTCTTTGGTGGCCGCAAAAGCCTTCATTGGTGGCTGCTAAAGCCTTCTTGGGTGGCTGCAAAAGACTTCTTGATGGTTGCGAAAGCCTTTCTCAAACTGCAAGCTAGATAGCTGACAAGAAATCATCGAACACTAATTAGTTTAGTACCCCCTATGCTCTGATACCAAATATAATTTGAACATAAACTAAACTAACTAGATATGCAAACTCATCAACACATGCTCTAGGAGGGTTATTTAATCTAACCCCCCCTATGATCTAAGTACCAACAACCAATCAATCAATCATCAACACATGCTCAAGTTGTTCTATGATCTAGGTACATTAACTAACTTTCATGGCATTAGAGCGCATTAAAAATTCAGAATTTGAACATTCAGAAAACAGGGGTTTGGAGAAAAGAAATTCTTGAACAGCTTGCTTGAAGTTACAGGTTGTAGCCATGGTGTTTGATCTTAGAGTTGAAGACAGGTTAGATGGGGCTGCAAATTTTAGCCCATGGAAGGCTAGAATTAGCTTGATACTTGAAGAAAATGAACTATGGGATATAGTTCATAGTACAACAGCTAATCCTGTAGTAGTACCTATTGATGCAACAGATAAAGTTGCTTTCATGAAAAGGGATGTGAAGGCAAGGAGGGTTATACTTGATGTCGTGAAGGATCATGTAATCCCTCACATATCAGCAAAAGATCATGCATTTCAGATGTGGACAACTTTAACAAATTTTTACCAGAGTTCGAATGAAAACAGAAAGATGGTGTTGAGAGAGAAGTTGAAGGGTGTTTACATGGGAAAAGGGGAAGGCATGGCCTCATATCTTACAAAGATCACACAGGTAAGAGATGAGCTTGCAGCTGTAGGTGAGGTGATAGAGAATGCTGAGATGGTGCGTACAGCACTAAATGGTGTGACTCAACAGTGAACCGTGTTTGTGCAGACTATCATTGGAAGGGAGAACATGCCCACATGGGATCGATTGTGGGATGATCTCACACAGGAGGAGACACACAGAGGATACTTACAGGGTAGTTCATCAAATCACAGGGATGATGAGGAGAATGTTGCATTAGCAACAAAGGGCAAGAAGAAGAAGAAGTTCAAGAAGGGTTCCAAGGATGGGGCCAAACAGCATGATGGGGAGAAGAAGGACATGAGCAAAGTGAAATGCTTTGCATGTCAAAAGATGGGACACTATGTTGGACAGTGTCCAACCAAGTAGAAGAAGAAACAGCAGACAGCAGCTTCAGCAGAGAATGATGAGTTTGTTGCGAGATTTGAGAGAGACTTTTCTCTCTTTGCAGGTGTTAGTGTTGAGGGAGCATCTTTTATCACCAGCAGGGACCTTGAGGGCCACATGGAGCATTCCATAATTGTTGGGCATTCGTTGAGTGCTACCACTACTTCCTCCACTTGATATATTGATAGTGGAGCTTCCAGTCATATGAGAGGTGATCGAGACATGTTCACAGATATGTCAGAGATAGACTTGAAGTTGGAGGTTGTATTGGGAGATGAAACAGTGATGAAAGCAATCGGGCGAGGGACTGTCTGTTTTGAGAGGGAGTCCATGCAGCCTATGTTTCTGAGGGATGTGTTGTATGTCCCTGGGCTGAAGAAGAACCTTGTTTCAGTTTCCATGATTGAGGACAGAGGCTTTGGTGTATATGTCCTTGATGGGAAAGTTCACATCTTTCCCAAGGCAGTAGGTCCATCTGATTCACGTGTGATTGGAGCCAAATGTAGGAAACTGTACAAGCTTCTCTTCCAGCCACATCATGCACTGTCACACACTCAAAGCAGCAGTGAGTTCTGTGAGCTATGGCATAAGAGGATGGCCCATCTTCACCATCCAGCTTTGAGGACGCTGAGAGAGATGACAACAGGTATGCCAAAGTTCAGCACAGAGTCGAGTGGTGTGTGTAGAGGGTGTGCTTTGGGAAAGTACACCAAGACTGCTTTTCCGAGCAGTGATTCCATATCAGAGGTAGTGCTTCAGTTGATACATTCAGATTTGTGTGGTCCCATGTCATCTACCTCTTCAACGGGATACGAGTATTATGTCACATTCATCGATGACTTTTCTAGGAAGACCTAGATCAATTTCCTTAGAAGCAAGAGATCAGAGGAAGTCTTGCTTCGGTTCCAAGAGTTCAAAGCTCTTGTGGAGAACCAAACAGGAAAGAAGATTAAGGTACTTCGGTCAGACAATGGGGGTAAGTATACTTCCCATGCATTCGATGAGTATTGTCGGCATGAGGGGATCAAGAGGCAGTTGACAGTTCCTTACACTCCACAACAGAATGGAGTGGTTGAAAGGAAGAACCGTTCGATAATGGGTGCAGCTAGAGCCATGCTACATTATCAGAGTCTTCCTTTCTTTCTATGGGAAGAGGCCTGTAGTACTTTTGTTTATGTTCTGAATAGGAGTCTGCACCGTGCCTTGGGGTGCAAAACTCCTGAGGAGATGTTTACAAGGAAAGTGCCTGAGATAGGTCACTTTCAGATTTTTGGTTGCCTTACATACTCTCATGTCCCTTCTGAGAAGAGGACAATGTTGGAGGCTACAGGTGAGCGGGGTATCTTTTTTGGTTATGATGAGACATTGAAGGCTTTTCGCATATACCTTCCTACGCGGAGGAAAGTTGTGGTGAGAAGGGAGGTGAAGTTTGAGGAGGAGAAAGCCTTCAGTAGCTCTCTAGATTCTGAGATGGAGGAGCAACAGAGTACTCCACAAGTGGCAAGTCAAAGTTCAGCGAGTCATAGTACAAGGTCACCGATTTCAAGTGTGACTGGGTCACAGGTTTCAGGGGCTCAGTCCACAGGGACTTCTGGTACAAGGATAGGTTCACGGATCACAGGTTCATTGGTTACACCTTCAGGTGATTCGAGTTCTAGTGGTACAGGTTCAAGTTCACTAGGGATAGGTTCTCAGGTTGTTGGTACTTCTTTAGGGAGACAGGTGTCTGATGAGGAGGTAGAGGAGAGTCTGAGACAAGATGCTTCCTCCCGGAAGAGAAAGCCAAGTTGGCTTAAGGAGTTGATGAAGGAAGCAGAGGAGTCAGTTGGACCACCCAAGAGGGATGTTAGAGAGTGCAGGGCACCTGAGAGATTTTCCATCTATATGGCATAGGTGACTAGCTTGCGTGACACCGTTCCTACCACTTATGAGGAGGATTTCATACACTAGGTTTGGAGAGATGCCATGATGAAAGAGTACAATTCCATCATGAAGAATGGGGTGTGGGAAGTGGTTCTGAGACCAGAGGGGAAGTCTGTTGTGACTTCCAAATGGCTTTACAAGATAAAGCATGCTGCAGATGGCAGCATTGAGGAGTTCAAAGCTCATTTTGTTGCGCGTGGGTTCTCACAGGTAGAGGGAGTTGACTATGACGAGACCTTTGCGCCAGTAGCCAGATTTTCTTCGATCAGAGCAGTGATCTCCATTGTGGCAAAGATGGGTTTGAGGATCCATCAGATGGATGTGAAGACCGCTTTTCTCAATGGTCTTCTACAGGAGGAGGTGTATCTGGAGCAGCCACAAAGCTTTGAGGTGTATGAGAGAGATCCTCATGTTTGCAGGATGAAAAAGGCATTGTATGGTCTGAAGCAAGCCCCTCGGGCTTGGTATTCCAGGATCGATTCCTACTTGCTTTCGATTGGGTTTCAGAAGAGTGAAGCAGATCCCAACCTATACTACATTGTGGTTGGTGGTGTTCCACTTATTCTTCTGTTGTATGTTGATGACTTGTTCATTACTGGGGGAGAGCACCTGATTGATGCTTCCAAGAAGGATCTTGCTTCAGAGTTCAAGATGACTGACCTTGGGCTGATGCACTATTATTTGGGGATGGAGGTTTGGCAGGAGGATGGACATGTTTTCCTGGGGCAAGGAAAATATGTTGCAGATGTTCTGAAGAGATTTCAGATGACTGATTGCAGACCCATATCTACACCCATGATCACCAACTGGACGAAGGTTCATGCTTCTAAGGGAGAGTTGGTGGACCCTACTCTATATCATCAGCTTATTGATTCGTTGATGTATCTCGTCAACACCAACCCAAATATGAGTTTTGCAGTGAACACTCTCAGTCAATTCATGGTGGAGCCCAGGAGAGTGCATTGGACTACTGCAAAACACATATTGAGATATCTTGTAGGTACAGTTGATTATGGTTTGGATTATAGGAGATTTGGTGGAGTGGGATTGGTTGGATTTACAAATTCAAATTGGGAAGGTAGTGTTTCGAACCGGAAGAGCACTTCTGGTTGTTGCTTCATCTTGGGTTTGACAGTTGTGTCGTGGTTCAGCAGGAAGCAAAAGCCTGTGGCATTGAGTTCTGCTGAGGTTGAGTATATGGCAGCCAATCAGGCTAGTTGTGAGGCTTTGTGGCTTCGAAAGCTGATGGTGGACTTATTTGATCAGGAGCTGAGTTCTAGAGTTATACATTGTGATAATCAGAGTTGCATCAAGCTCTCTGAGAATCCAGTATTTCATGACAGGCCGAAAAACATGATCAAATATCACTTTATCAGAGACTATGTTCAAAGAGGGGTTGTTCAGTTGCAATATGTTTCTACAGATGAGCAGGTGGTTGACATTCTCATGAAGGCTTTGGGTAGAGGGAAGCATGTCTACTTTAGAGATAAGTTGGGAGTGGTGAAAAACACCTTCCTCGGTAAGAGGAAGTGTTGAAAAGTTACCTAGGAAGTGTTTGTCCACCTAGAATTGCCTTGGGGTGGACAAGGACCTTTAAGTTGTGACTCCTAGTCAATTTGCATTTAATGAAGTGAGAAGTACTTCATGTTTTTAAAGTGACTTTATTAAAAAGGCTAAGTCATGGTTTTCCTAAGTTCATATTTAAATAAAGTTAAGTGAGTGATTATTTTAAAAGGGGTTGTTCTAACTTTAATAAATGACATGAGGTGCACTAAATGTCATTTAATTAATATTTAGTGGGGCATTTAATGTGAACCCTTCATCTAATCTAGTCTTGACCATTAGATCGAAAGAGGAAGTTACCATGATCAAAAAGGGCTGGGGCAAAGCATTCATTCATTCATTGTGTTCATTTCCAAAAGAGATTTTTGGGGAGAGAGAAAGAAAAGAGAAAGAGAGAGTTTCAAGAGTTTTTCAAAACCAGTAGGAGAGAGAAAACCAAAGAAGACAATTTTTGCATAGAAATCGAGAAGGGGAATTCTGGCACGAATTTTGAGAAGAAGCTCTACACGAATTTCAAGGTTTTCGTACAGCAGGAAGGGCACGATTTTCGAGCACCGTATGGCACAAATTTCAAGGAGGTATATGCACAAAAATCGAGGACTGTACAACTGTACATATTCTGCACAAAAATCGATGACTGTACAGCTGTACGGATCTGTCAAAATTTAATTAGACCATACAGTATGGTCTGACACAATTTTCAAGGTGAAAGGTACAGAAATAAATTTTGTCCATACAGGCAAAATCCGACACAAAGTTCAAGGCAGGTTCTGGCACAAATTTTGAGGAAGAAAAATCAACAGTTGGGTTCAAATTTCGGGACAAAATTTTGATAAGTATCGTTGATTTAATTTATATATTTTACTGAAGAAAATAATAAATCTCTCTCTCAAAAACAGGTTTTCCCTTGGGGGTTTTATCCTGGACCATTGGTTAAAAATAGTTGTCTTTTTCATGTGTGTTTGGTTGTCTGAAAATTTCTGAGTTTGAAATTTTGGTAGAAAAGAAAATTTTATGAATTGTTTAATTTTGGAAAAAGAACTTCATGTGTTTCAGTTTCAGTCAAATTTTGTTTAAAATTTGTGCATAGAGGGATTGGGCATTAAACTATGCAGAGAAGCCAAAAAGCTTGAAACCAGGTTGGGGTTCGTGAAAAACTTTCATATAGAGGAACAATTCGAATTAGGTCAGAGAGCAACTTGAATTGTCTGTGCCATGCAGAGAGGCCTAGTCAAGCTTATCTAAGAGCAAATAACCCTATTAAGTCATGCATGCACTCCTAGACTGAATTTAATTGATTAAGGAACTCACTAATCACTCAATTAACTGAATAATGCATGCATGGTCCTAAAATCACTCAAATGGGGTGCTACTTGACCTAATTGGGGGGCTTAGGGTAGTTAGGTGTCAGTTAGGACTTAGTTAGTGGAGCAACTTAAGTATAACTGAGACACACTCCTTAAATGAAGGAGAAAAATTCCCAAATGAGGGAATGTGCCCCTCAAAATCAAGGAAGGCACCTCCAACACTAGGGTTTTGTCTCATGGGTGACCCAAGAGGTGGCTTTGGGTGTGGTTTGGCCCTTAGACTCATCAACACATGCTCTAGGAGGGCTATTTACTCTAGAAATTAGCTATAGAAGATGCTCCAAGGAAACTAATCCCCTATATACTAGGAAAGCAGTTTCCAATATTCTAGGAAATTGGAAGTAGAGAGAGAGAGAGAGCAAAACCTTGCACAAAAATCAATGAGACGAAGCATGAGCACGATTTCCTATGTGGGCACGCTTTTCTAGACAATTTGAACAGCAATAAATGCAAATCGTACAATAGGTGATTTGGCACAAAATTCAAGGTAGAGATCTAACAATACAGCGACATGAAAGGGCATAGTTTTCAAGGTAGAACTTAGGCTCAAAAATCGAGAAGATCATACAGGTTGTACAACAACAAATTTGAAATAAAATCTGGCATGGTTTTTGAGAAGGTCGTACAGGCTGTCGTATAGCAATAAGTGTTGGCCGTATTGTTGTACCTTTTGGGCATGTTTTCCAAGGTGTATTGCTGAAGTAAATGATGGAAAGTGTGGCTGTTAGTAGAGCTCAAAATGAACATCAAGTTTGGCACACTTTTCGAGATGAAAAGTTGAGATAAGTATCGATGTTCTGAATTTGTAAATTGTCTTTAAAAATAAAAAAATCTCTCTGAACAAGTTTTCCCTTTGAGGTTTTATCCTGGACAAAGTTTGGTCAAAAATCACTGTGTTCAAATTTGTGGTTTGGTTGTCCTATATTTATGAGTCTTTAAAGTTTGAAACATTTCCATGTGTTTCAAGAAAATTTAAAATTCCATGCATGTAAAGTGATTTTGCAGCTATAAGGTTTGGGCATTAAACTTCATGTGAAAACCAAAAATTGAAACAGGGTTGGGAATGCTAAAAATTTTCATGGTATCAGAGTGATTTAAGGGGCAAAAATAAATTTCAGAGTGAAATTTCAGACTTGGAAAAGAAGGGAGAACGGGTGGTTAGTGAATTTTACAGGTTCTTGGACCGATTGGGGTTATGGCCACTAGAGTTAGGATTGAAGATAGGCTAGATGGGGCGATAAATCTTATAGCTCGTGGAAGGCTAGAATTGTGTTGATAATGCAATAAAATGAACTATGGGATATAGTTAACCATACACAGACACATCCAGTTACAGTTCCTACAGTCGCTGCAGATAAAGTTGTATTTGATAAGGACATGAAAGCGAAGAGGATCATATTTGATGGCGTGAAGGATCATGTGACCCACATGTCACAAGTAAAAAGCATGCTCATTAGATGTGGACAGCTTTAACAAACTTGTACCAAAGTTCCAACGAAAACCGGAATATGGTACTAGGGGACAAGCTAAAGGGTATTCGAATGAACAAGGGAGAGAACATAGCTTCATATCTTACTAGAATCGCCCAGGTTAGAGATGAACTTGGAGCAGTTGGGGAGGTTGAACACGGCAATGAGTTGGTACGGACAACTTTGAATGGCGTGAAAAAGCCATGGGATGTATTTGTGGAGTTTGTAGTTGCTCAGAAGAAGATGCCTTCCTCGGATCGTCTTTGGGACTACTCATTCAGGAGGATACCTTGAGAGGGTATGTATAGGGTAGTTCATCTCATAGCAATGAAGATGAAAAAAATGTGGCACTAGCAACAAAGGGAAAGAAGAAAAAGCCCAAGAAGGGTCCTAAGAGTGGGACCAAGCAGTAAGGTGGCGAGCAAAAGAAAAATATGAGAAAAGTTAAATACTTTGCTTGCTAGAAGTTTGGACACTATGTTGGACAGTGTCCAAACAAGAAGAAGAAGAAACAGCAGACGACAGCAATAGCTGAGATTGATGAGTATGTTGCACAATTTGAGAGAGAGTTTTCTCTCTATGTCGGTTATATAAAGAGAGCATCTATCACAAACAATTATATGGAGGATCAAAGGGAGTATTCCTTACTATTTGGTCATTCATTGAGTGCATCCACCACTCCTTCCACTTGGTACATTGACAGTAAGGCTTCAAGCCATATGACAGGTGCACGAAACATGTTCACTAACATGACTGACACTGGCTTCGAGGTGGTGTTAGGTGATGATATTGTTGTGAGAGCAATTGGGTGTGGGACTGTTAACTTTCAGAGGGAGTCAATGGAACCCATGACATTAAGGGATGTCTTGTGCTTCCCCAGGCTGAAAAAGAACCTTATTTCAGTTTCCACTATTGAGGATAGAGGCTTTGGGGTGTGTCCTAGATGGGAAAGTGCAGTCTTTCCCAAAGCAATGGGACCATCTGCTTCATATGCCATTGGAGTTAAATGTGGGAAACTATACAAACTTCTTTTCCAACATCATCATGCATTGGCGCACAGTAGCAACAACAGTGATTTGTACGAGCTGTGGCACAGGAGGATGGCCCATTTACATCATTCATCTTTGAGGATGTTGAGGGATATGACTACAGGTTTACCGAAGTTCAACACAGAGCAGTGGTGTGTGAAGAGGGTGTGCTTTGGGAAAGTACACCAATACTACTTTTCCGAGCAGTGATAGCAGGTCAAGAGGAGTGTTGGATTTGATACATTCAGATTTGTGTGGTCCCATGGCATCTGCCACTTTTACAAGATTTGAGTACTATGTCACTTTTATTGATGACTACTCTAAGAAGACCTGGATCTACATCCTGAGAAACACGAAATCAGAGGAAGTCTTGAAGAGGTTCCAAGAGTTCAAAGCTCTTGTGGAGAACTAAAGAAGGAAGAGGATTCGGGTACTCAGATCAGACAATGGGGATGAGTATACCTCCAAGGACTATGATGAGTTTTGCAGAAAAGAGGGGATCAAGAGGCAGTTTATTGTTTGATATACTCCACAGCAGAATGGAGTTGTCGAAGGGAAGAACAAAGCTATAGTGGGAGCAGCGAGAGCGATGCTGCATGATCAGTCTACCTTTCTTTCTATGGGTTGAGGCTTGTAGTAATGTTGTTTATGTGTAGAACAAGAGTCCACACTGTGCCTTGGGGTGTAAAACTCCTGAGGAGATGTTGACCAGAAAAAAGCCTGAGATAGACCACTTTTGTATATTTGGATAACTTACATATTCCCATCTCCCTTCTGAAAAGAGGACAAAGTTGGAGCCCACTGCATAGAAAGGCATCTATGTTGGCTATGATGAGATTTCGAAGGCATATACCTTCCTACATAGAGAAAAATTGTAGTGAAGAGGGAGGTGAGATTGGAGGAGCAGGCCTTCAGGAAGTCTTGACAATCAGAGCAGCAGGTCCCTACTCCACAAGTTATTGCATCTCAGAGTTCAACTAATCAGAGTATAGGGTCACAGATTTCAGGGGTGACTGGTCCACAGGTTTCAGGATCTTCAGGTTCAAGGACTCGGTCTACAGAGACAAGTTCTCGAGTCACAATTCACAGGTTTCACCTTCATGTGATTCAGGTTCACTTCGTTCTGATTCACCAGGCACAAGATCTCAAACCTCTGGCACTTCTTCAGGTAGACATTTGTTAGATAAGGATGTTTAGGAGGAGGGTCTTCCACAAAAAGCTACTTCTAGGAAGAGAAAGCTAAATTGGCTTAAAGAACTTGGGAAGGAAGCTGAAGAGTCTATGAGGTCACCCAAGAAGGAGGTCAGAGAGAGTAAAGCACCAAAGAGATTTTCCAGTTATATGGCAATGGTGACCAGCCTTCGAGAGTCAGAGCCTTCCAGTTTTGAGGAGGCAGTTGCACATTAGGTTTGGAGAGATGCCATGATGGAAGAGTACAATTCCATCATGAAGAATGATGTGTGGGAGATAGTTCTGAGACCAGAAGGGAAGTCAGTTGTGACTTCCAAGTGGCTCTACAAGATCAAATATGTTGCAGATGGCAACAATGAGAAGTACAAGACCAGTTTTGTGGCGCGTGAGTTTTCACAGGTAGAGAGAGTTGATTATGACGAGACCTTTGCACTAGTTGCCTGATATACCTCGATAAAAGCAGTGACCTCCATAATAGCAGAGATAGGTTGGAAGATCCACTAGATGAATATGAAGATCGCATTTCTCAATGGTCTTCTACAGGAGTTGTATCTGGAGCAGCCACAGGGCTTTGAGGTTCATAGGAGAGATTCTCATGTGTGCAAGCTGAAAAAGGGCTTGCATGGACTGAAGCAAGCTCCTCGAGCTTAGTATTCGAGGATTGACTCTTACTTGTTGTCGATAGGATTTCAGAAGAGTGAGGTTGATCCCAACCTATACTTCATTGTGGTTGGAGATGATCCCTTCATTCTTCTGTTGTATGTTGATAACTTGTTTATCATTAGTGAGGAGCATCTTATTGTAGCTTACAAAAGAGATCTTGCTTCAGAGTTTGAGATGACAGATCTTGGGGTTGATGCATTATTATTTGGGGATGGAGGTCTGGCAGGAGTCTGGTCATATTTTCCTATGACAAGGAAAGTATGCAGTTGATGTTCTAAAGAGATTCAGATGGAGGGTTGCAGACCAATGGCCACACCTATGATCACCAACTGGAAGAAGCTCCATGCTTCTGACGGAGAGTTGGTGGATCCTACCTTATATCATCAACTCATAGGGTCATTGATGTATCTAGTTAACAGTAGACTAGATTTGTGTTTTGCGGCAAACACACTCACTCAGTTCATGATGGAACCTAGGAGAGTGCACTGGATAGCCGCAAAACATATGTTGTGGTCCCTTGCTGGGACAATAGATTATGGTCTGGACTACAAGAGGTCGGATGGAGTTAGTTTGATTGGCTTCACAAATTCAGCTTGAGCAAGCAATGTGACAGACCGAAAGAGCACTTCTGGTTGTTGCTTCGATTTGGGCTCGACAGTTGTATCGTGGTTTAGTCGAAAGCAAAGTTCTTGCTTTGAGTTTTACAAAGGTCGAATACATGGCAACCAATCAGGCTAGTTGTGAGGCATTGTGGCTTTGCAAGTTGTTGGTGGACTTATTTGAGCAAGAGTTGAGGCCTACGGTTATTTACTGTGACAATCGGAGTTGCATGCAACTCTCTAAAAATCTAGTATTCCATGGTAGGTCAAAGCATATAGAGATCAGATATCACTTCATCAAATACTATGTTCAGAGAGGTGTTATGGAGTTACAGTACATTTCTATTGAGGAGCAGGTGGCAGACATCCTAACAAAATCATTAGTGAGAGGAAAGTTCATTCACTTCAGAGACAAGTTGGTAGTTGTGAAAAACACTCTCCTTGGTAAGAGGAGTGTTAAAAAAGTACCAAGGTAAGTGTTGTTAACCTAATGATGCCTAGGGGTGGACAAGAATAAATGAGGTCCCTAGTACTTTATTAAGTGAAAAGTACTTTAAAGTTTATATTTATAAAGTCACATTATAAAGGTGGGTTGTGGTTATAACTTTAAATTGACTTTATGAGAAATTAAAAGGTGGGTTAAATGAAGTCACTGAAATTATTTAATGAGAAAAAGTGAGCATTTAATGAAAGCTCTTGGTATTATCAAGTTAATTTCTAATCCTAGCCATTGATTTGAAAGGAGTTAGTTGCCATAATCAAAACTAGGGAAAAGGCATTGTTTCAATTCATTTTGTTCACTTTCACAAAAGCAATTTTGGAGAGAAGAGAAGAAGAGAACAAGTGAAGTAGAGAGAGAGAGAGCAAACCCTTGCACAAAAATCGATGAGACTGAGCATGAGCATGATTTCATATGTGGGCATGCTTTTCTAGATAATCTGAACATCAATAAATGGAGATCATACAACAGCTGATTTGGCACAAAATTTGAGGTAGAGATTTAACCATACAGCAGCAAGAAAGGGCACAATTTTCAAGGTAGTAATCAAGCTCAGAAATCGAGAAGGTCGTACAGTAAGAAATATGGCACAGATTTTGAGATAAAATCCAACAGTTTTTGAGGACATATAGGTTGTAAAAAGCACAAAAAACAAGGCGGTCGTACAACAATAAATGTTGGTTGTATTGTTGTACCTTTCTAAGCACATTTTCCAGGGTGTACTGCTGAAGTAAATGCCGACACGTGTGGTTGTTAGTAAAGTTCAAAATGAAGACCGAGTTTGGCACACTTTTCAAGATGAAGAGTTGAGATAAGTAATGTTTTGAATTTGTAAATTGTCTTTGAAAATAAAAAATCTCTCTCAACAGATTTTGCCTTCAAGGTTTTATCTTGGACCAAGTTTGGTCTAAAATCACTGTGTTAAAATTTGTGGTTTGGCTATCCTGTATTTTCTGAGTCTTTAAAGTTTGAAAATTTTCCACGTTTCAAGAAAATTTAAAATTTCATGCATGTAAAGTGATTTTGCAGCTATGGGGTTTGGGCATTAAACTCCATGTGAAAACCTAAACTTGAAACCAGGTTGGGAATGGTAAAAATTTTCAAAGCAGGATGATTGGCTCAAAATGAAGCAAAAAAGGCGCTTGTCAAAGACAAGCATGCATCTTTCCAGTATGAGAATATATTCAATGAAGAGACACTAGCTTGTAGCATTCAACTACTCAAGCTTCCTTCGGCTAAGAAGACCAAGAAGCCGCAAGTGGGGTGTATCTATTATGATAGTCACCCAATACTTGCTGCGAGTAGAGACAGTCACGCAGCAGGTAGAAACCACAGCCACACTGGAGTCACGGCAGAAGGAACCTCCGATGTCAAGCAAACAGCGGGTTACTAAGGCAGACAAGGAATTAAATCTCGATATCACTTTCAAATGAAAACCTTTAAATTTATAATCTTGATAATCCTTAAGATAGGGTACCAAAAGGTCCAATGGTAAACATAAAATAAAATGGTACAAAACAAAACCATAAACAATGGTCCAATGGTTTTATAAAATAAACCCATAAAATAAAACTGACTAAGGATAGTGCATCATTGGTCCAAACCATAAAGTAAAAGTCATCATAATAAGAGTGCTAGGACCAAGTAAGATAAAGGACCATAAGTCAACCAAAGGGGTCAGAATAGGGCGATAAGACAATCCTCATACCCATAAGTCCAAGGTATACCATAAAGGTGGACAAACAAACCCCTTTTTACCCAAAGGACCAACAAGACCAAGGACTTTAATCTTTTCTCTCTCTCAAGGTACATTGTTTCATATATTTTTATCATCACTGTATAAGGGAAGATCCAAACTAGATGATGTGATCCTTTGGTCCTCAATACTACTCCTAAGGGTTAGGTGCTAGTGACATCATCAAGGGGCGACCAGTCCCTTGAGAAACAAACTAGCAATAACCAAACAGGGCATAATACATGATCATCTTGGTCTACTTGACCAAGAATCACCTGATTAACTGACCAGGAGTGCTCCTGTAGGAACTGCTTGGTCCCAGACCAAAAATCTGCCTGGTTCCATACCAAGAAGTATCTGTCTCAACCTGCAAAATCTGCTTGGACATCGTATCCAAGAAATTGTCTGGTCCCAGACCAGGATACCCTAGAGACATATAGGGGCCCTAACCATATGTTAAGGACTTTACCATGGCATCAACCTGCTTGGTCCCATACCAAGAACCCCAAGAGACTACTGGGGGCCCTAGGGTACCTTCTAGGGTCTTACTCTGCCCTAGTTTACTGACTAAGGTACCATCCTCCTTGAGAATGGGTCTCACTACTGCACTATGATGACCTTAATAAAAATGTACTCTTCACTCAAGCAAAATCATGTATTAAGCATGGGAAGTTTTTTCCACCTTAATTTAACGATTGGATTATGATGTTTCATCAAAATTGTAGGGTGTTGAGTCGTTGACTAATGTCCTTGGAGGATCAACTTTGAGATTCAAGGTAGAGGCAAGGAATAGAGCCTAAAGGAGGGAGGCATAGCGTGCTTCGACATGTATGATTTATGATTTATGTTCACATTCATTTTTTTAAATGTATGTGCTCATTTATTAATTTCATACATACATACATACATACATACATACATACATACATATATATATATATATATATATATATATATATATATCGTGTTTCTCCATTTCCAAATTTTTGGGGGGTCACGATTCCAACACATCCTCGTTTTGAAAAGTTGTCCTCGTTTACCCATTTTGTGCAACTTAGGAACCATGATTTTAGGCTTTTAAAATAGCCAATTAGGTTAGCTTATCATTAGGAAAGGATAAGGGATGAAAATAGGAAGGTGGATAAGGATATTTTTAGGAAAGGATAAGGTATATAAAAATAGGAAAAATCAATAAGAAAAATAGCAAATTAGATTTCCTTATTTTTAGGAATGGACAAGTCTTGAAAATAAGATAGTGGATGAGGATATTTTTAGGAAAGGATAAGGTACATCAAAATAGGAAAGTGGATAAATAAAAAAATAGTAAGATGTGTGCCTTTGAGGTTATTCCACCACAAAGTCAAGGGTCAAATGAGGGATTAATAAGAAGATTGCACCAATCAGAGTCATATGCAAACCTCCAAGGGCTCAAAACACTATCTAATAATAGCCAATCTCTCCATATGAGCCTTATTGAGCTAAAAATAGGCCATGCAAAAATGCAACCAATCCCTGAAAATTCAAAGTGCTTGAAGTAGCATGAAATGGGACACTAATGTTGTTCACTATACTGGGTCTCCACGTATCCATTCACCTACTAAAAATAACATTGTCCTTAGAAATTGATGAAATTCAAAACATAAGCAAATATTTACAATTGGGTCCTCACATATGAAATCAGATAGTCAATCAAACCAGTCTCTAAAAGATGCTAAAAATAACAGTTGCTAAAAATAGTAATTTCTCAAATTTGCCTAAAAACTAAACCTCGTGCATATCTCCCTAAAGGGTATGCAAAAACATGATCAAATCATGTAATGCAACTCACCTCAATCAAAACCCATTGGGTTCTTCAGCCTCACATAACTTTGAATATTGCACAAAATCTTTACGTATGGTGCACATGTTGTTGTATCACTTGTCCATAAGTACCTAAAATGTATGCTTTGCCTATACATATCCAAACTATCTGAATTCTATTCAACCATTTGACTTGTGATAATAAAGATATGTGACAATGTACCAAGTCTAAAAAGTACTCCACAAACCATCGATGATGCATCAATGGACCAACTAACCAATCTATCCAATAATGTACTAATGAACCATCAATGTTGAATGGTGAACACTATAACATTGAGTTCACCCCAAATTATATCCATGAATATGTACTATAGATTAACAATCAGATTTATAAGGTCAAATCCAATGTTAACAACTCCAATGACCTCTCATCAACTACTCCAAGCAAGTACATACTCACACTAATCATATCACTCCCCTACAAACACCCCTGAACGAGGATTAAATTCTAAGCCAATAACACTAACGAATTGGCTTTTAACAAGGCAAGCCTCCATGAGCCCCATGACGACCATATTTAGGTCGATGCACTACAGGTATCCATGTCGTGTGAGATTGACTCCCGTCTTCTCAAGCACCCAACTCCAATGGGATCAAGTTTTGTTAACTCACCTCATGCATTCTCAAACATTTCAGCCTCTATGCATGTCGAATTGACCACTGCCACAAGTACATCAAGCATCTTGTATACCTCTTGTATACATCCTCCAACATAATCTTCTTACTCATATACCTTTTCATCAAAAGAAAGCCTTGCAGAATATCGTCCTCGTAATATCTAAATAGAGGGTCACTCAACCACCAACCATAGTAGCAACCAGTAACCCAAAAAGACTTGGTTGAACTCTAACCTCAATGGAACTATTACTAGAGACCTCACGACAAAATCTGCCTTGAAAAATTTTGCTTGACTAGGCTAACCAACAAGGATGAGGAAAATTGAAGGACATGGAGTTGGAATTTGATCCACTTATGTGTGCACATGTCATGTAATCATTTAATATAATATTTGTGGGGACTACCAAACATTTGACCACTACCTTAATGTGGCCCTATGGCTACAAGAAAATCCCTCATGAGAATTGAACCTTGCTCACTAGTGAAAAACTCTTCACTCCTCACCAGTGTAACAGCAATCGCGGTTTAAAACAAGGTTTCTCAATTTAAATCGAGATCAGGCCCTATTAAAGTTTAAGGTTAGGTTAAGATTTAACATAAATAAATATACTTCAATGCATAAACAGAATTATGAACAAAGTTAGAATCATAATAGTATTGTTTCAATATATTTAAACTGCAATAAAATCAAACATAATTTTCATCTCTTTCAACTTTAACACTCCATTGGTCACTAAGTTAAAGTTGGTCCTTAAGATGATTCACTAAATGTCATGTACAGCAACAATATGATAAAATATTTTACAGGAGATAATAGTGGTAAAGAATTGTCACAATACTAATCTAGAATTATTTTGAATCAGCCTTATACTCAGATATTTTTAGGATTTGATCTTGTCACTGAAGGGACAAGTCACCTAGATGAACAAATGACGTACCTCAAGAGAGGGCTTAAGAGGGTTCAAGCAATAAGGAAACAAACCTCAAATCTTTAATCAACGGGATCAGAAACTTCAATCAATTACTCAGACTTTAGCAGCACACCAACAGAGAGGCACAGTCATACTTAGCAAGGACTCATAGTCACGTTGATCAAAGAGACACACAGTCACGGTGGCAAGGACACACAGTCACGCTGGTAGGGACACTTAGTTACGCTATGAGGAGAACGAATTCATGCTGAGCACTGAGCAAGGACACAATCACGATGAGAAGAGACATCAGTCACGCTGAGCAGTGACACACACAGTCATGCTGAGGGCATGGTGAGACACGGTCACGCTGAGATGGGTTACAATCATGCTGGCAGGGACGTTGGGCATTGACACATAGTCACGCTAAGAAGAGACATCAGTCATGTTGAAGGGATAGTCGCGTTGAGCAATGACACACACAGTCACGCTAAGAGCAGGGTGAGACACAGTCACGCTAAGATGGGTTACAGTCACGCTGGCAGGGACGCTGAGCAATGACACAGTCACGTTGAGAGCAAGGTGAGACACGGTCACACTGGAAAGGACGTTGAGCAATGACACACAATCACGCTAAGCAGGGTGAGACACAGTCACGCTGAGATGGGTTACAGTCACGCTGGCAGGGACGTTGAGCAGTGACACACAGTCACGCTGAGATAGGTTATAGTCACGCTGGCAAGGACGCCGAGCAGTGACACACAGTCACGCAGAACAATGACACATAGTCATGCGGAGCATTGACACACGGTCACACAAAGCAGTGACACACAGTCGCGCTTAAAGCAGGGTGAGACACATCACGCGGAACAATGACACATAGTCATGCGGAACAGTGACACACAGTCACACGGAGCAGTGACACACAGTCATGCTGAGAGCAGGTAGAGACCTCATGCTACAAGTAGAGACCATCACGCAGCAGGTAGAAACCACAGTCACACTGGAGTCGCGACAGAAGGTACCTCGAATGTCAAGCAATCGATGGGATACTAAGGCAGACGAGGAATTAAATCTCGATATCACTTTCAAATGAAAACCTTTACATTTATAGCCCACACGAGTGTGGCTCATTGGCGGTTTAGTTGTTATGAAGTCACAGTTGTAAATGGAGGTCACGAGTTCAAATCACACCCGGCTTTACCCGTGTCCCATGCTTGTGGGGTGTGTGGGGCACCTAGGGGTATAGTGGTAGCAGGATTGGATCTCTGGACCCCGTGTCACACAAGTACCAGCCCAGTCTCCAGTTGTTGATTCTCCTAGCACTAAAAATAAATATAAAATATAAAATAAATATAAAACCTTTAAATTTATAATCTTGACAATCCTTAAGATAAGGTACCAAAAGGTCCAATGGTAAACATAAAATAAAATGGTACAAAACAAAACCATAAACAATGGTCCAATGGTTTTATAAAATAAAACCACAAAATAAAATTGACTTAGGATAGTGCATCATTAGTCCAAATCATAAAGTAAAAGTCATCATAATAAGAGTGTTAGGACCAACTAAGATGAAGGACCATAAGTCAACCAAAGGGGTCATAATAAGACGGTAAGACAATCCTCATAGCCATAAGTCCAAGGTATGCCATAAAGGGGGACAAACAAACCCCTTTTTATCTAAAGGACCAACAAGACCAAGGACTTTAATCTTTTCTCTCTCTCAAGGTACATTGTTTCATATATTTTTAACTTCACTATATAAGGGGAAGATCCAAACTGGATGATGTGATCCTTTGGTCCTCAATACTACTCCTAAGGGTTAGGTGCTAGTGACATCATCAAGGGGTGGCCAGTCCCTTGAGAAACAAACTAGCAATAACCGATTAGGACAGAGGACGTCACACATCATCATCTTGGTCTACTTGACCAAGAATCACCTCATTAACTGATCAGGAGTGCTCCTGCAGGATCTGCTTGAAGAAAGTGTTTGGTCCCAGACCAAAATACCCTAAAGACATATAGGGGCCCTGACCATATGTTAGGGACTTTACCATGGCATCAACCTACTTGGTCCCAAACCAAGAACCCCAAGGGGCTACTGGGGGCCCTAGGGTACCTTCTAGGGTCTTACTTTGCCCTAGTTAATTGACTAGGGTACCATCCTCCCTGAGAATGGCTCTCGCAGCTGCACTAACTTTAACAAGCCCTAAACAATCCGATTTAAACTTTTTTGACTATTAATCGGGTTGACTGAATTTGAACGAGTCAACGCAGGTTTGACTCACGATTTAAATTTTTGTTCGAGTTTGAATCGCGATTTTTTGGTCAGCGCTTCCCGAAAATTTATAAACACCTAATTTTGTCGCTTTTTGTTCATTTCTTCATTTGTTTTGGGTATTTTTGTCTACATCCAGGGTTTTCTTCTAGTTGGTGTGAAGGAGAAGTGAACAGTCACCGTATTTTCTACAAAGCGGCAGTTTTAAACAGTGAACAGTGTGAAGGGGCAGCAACCATCACCAATCGGCAGTCACAACTCACATATCACCATATCATCTTGACTTCTACAACTCAGTCTGGCAGCAACTGCTTTTCTTTCACTGATTGTAGATTCTCAATATATGCTCTCAAATTTCTCTCAAGGTGGAGACAAGTCAATCATGTATACATTAAGATTGGAATTGGGTGATTTGACATCTTAGTGTGCACATGTAAAGTTGTTTTTAAGTGTAATGAAACCTTGCAATTGTTATTATTCTGTTGCTTCTAAAATGTTTTATTCTTTCAGTTTACAACTAAAAAGAATGAAAAATAGCTAATTAATGATAATTAATGACATTGAATTCTCATATGTAGGATTGGGACCATTTAGTGCTCTAATTAGATCAGAACGACCATATCTCTACTCTAGCACACAAGACACATGAATAATAGATAGATACCTAAAAACAGATTAAGGAAAATTTAACCTGATATTGAGAAATCTTGTAGACATCTATTGATAACTTGCAATATATGGACATGTCTATTTGAATATCTATGAAAATTGTTTTTTTTAATTCAAAATATGTGTATTTGCCAATTTAATATATTAAATAACCATTCCCCACCGCGGGTGATACATGGCGTGGCTTCGGGAGATTATGAGCGACACATGGCAAGCAGTGTGATCGTCGACACCCACAACTCACCACAGGGGCATGCGATTTAACCTTTCACATGCACAGAAGGCATTACTCATCTCGCCTCTCTGCATGGTTATTATGGACTGGTATGACAACGGTACAAACCATCAAGCCATCGTTTCCATTTCACACTTTGGGAGCATTATGACAAGTAGCGGCATGAGTTTGAAGAAGGACACGCATTTCTCTGTCACGACAGCTCATCATCTCAGGGCTATGGGCTTTAAACGCTTCTCCGTCGACCATCGTTCGCAGTTCACTGGTTGCTCTTGCTAGGCTGAGGAGAAGGCTCTGCTTTCGCTGTGGCCGCACCCTTGGCATGCTTCGGAGGCTCTTGTTGGACGTCTGTGTGGAGTAAGTCATTGCTGTGTGCAGCTCCCTATTAGCTCGGGTTTCTTTTTTATGTTCTCTGTGCCTGTTTTCTTCAAGTTGCCTGCTCTTGTTGGAGCCTCCTCTCTGGTAGTGGCAGGGTTCTTCTCCCCCTCTGTTGGGATTCGGGTGTTTGTTCTGGTTTCCATTGCATTGCTCCTATCTGTTCCGGTTTCCATAGCCTCTCTGGTCGGGGGTGACTGTTCGTTTTGCTTCCTCGCTCCCCTTTTGTGCTCGCTTACGACCTCGCTGCTAGTCACCATGCCCCCTCTCAGGTGCACCCGCTCCGCTTCATCCTCGCAGGGTTTTGCCATGCACAAGCCAATGGCACCCCGATTGTGCTTCCAAAAGATGATTGTGGGGAAGAACAAGAAATTTCAGAAAGAATTCCCTAACTCAATTCGAGCAACCATTCACGAAGCCGAGCAGGAGGCTGCAATGGAATACGGCTGCCGAGACTCGGAAGAAATCAGGAAGGAATTTAAAGAGCTTATCCCTGACCCTGGCACCTCCAAGGGCAGGCTCACCTTATACCAGAAGTCGCTAGAGCTTCAATGGTCGCAAAAATTCATACTTGGCAAAACGTTAGTCGAAAAGGATGAGCAACATGGGCAAATTCTTTTGCAACAAGATCAAATGATGTTGATCCTGCAAAAAGTCATGGATAATCAATCTGAAATAGCCAAGAAGCTGGGGTTAAAGCTCGAGCCTCATGAACATCTGTTCGAATGATTAGGTTCCTTTGAACTGTCTGTCTGTCTTTTGTCTTGGGTTTTAGCAAACTAGTCAGGTTATTAATACTTTTATGACTGATACCCCATTAAGAATACTTAAAACTTCTCGATCATTCTGGTTCTGTCTTGTTTCCTTTCGAGGGAGACGGCCAAAATGATCTCCAAGCTTGTTTTCCCAGAGATGGGAGAGCTTGGTTTTTTGATGTAAATGTCTCTGTGTTTGAATATTACTGATAATAGAAGGACCTACTTGCTTACAAAAAAAAATTATATATTAAATGACCATTTAATATATTTAATTTTTTGTATTTGCCAATTTTTCCCCGATTTTTTCCCAATCCGATTCAAACTCTTCGTTCTTTTGCCTCACCGATTTATTGCCGATTCAGATTCTGGTAACTATGCTCCTCACCAATGGATCCAACACCTTTGGGAAACAAAAATGAACGACATGGGAGGGGGCTTTAATCCACTATGTATCCACGGGTCACAAAATCATTTAATATAATCTCTCTGGGTGCAACCACACATTCAACCACTACCTCAAGGCAACCCCAATGCTCTACAAAAAAAGCTCTAGGAAATGAACCTTGACCGCTAGTGAAAAAATCCTCACCACTCACCAACGGATCCAACCGCTTAGGGAAGTGAAATTGGAGGACACGGCGGTAGGATTTGATCCATTAATGTGTGCACAAATTCATGAGACCATTTAATATAATCCCTCTGGCACGTTCAACCACTACCTCAAGGTCACCCCATGGCTCCAAGAAAAGCTCTCAAGGGAATTAAACTTTTCCACCAGTGTAAAACTCCTCACTCCTCACCAATGAATCCAACCCCTTTGGGCTTCTTACTCATATACCTATATGGCATAATGTATTAAACAATGAATGACCTCATTCAAATTTGCTGTTAATATTCATGTTTGGATTGGTGATTTCAAATGCTTTTCGAGTGTAGTCTCAAATTCTGTAATGGAAACAACATTTCTTAGGTTCTGACTTAATTCACCTAAATACCACTAAAGAGCATTTAATGCTTCAGCTTCGCATCACATTCAAACTAGGCAAATTTCAAGAATGAATGTCATTAAAAACAACGATGACAAAATTATTTTCCCAACCACAATAAATCAACACTTACCAACCTTGATATAACAGATAAGAAACATACCATGAAACTAGAAAGTCGAGGAGTTCTGTATGATTCTCAATATACTCCAAACAACAGTTACTAGATCCAAACTTCTGCCTAAGCAATGTGGACCAAATATGTACCAGATCCTTTCTGCCCTAATATATAACAAACAATCAGTAAATTAGCTCCCTGATTTACATTCAACAATGGCTCTGAAAGAAAGAGGAAAACTCAAGGAAACTCACCTCCCATCCAAGGATGGGTAACTTCTGAACAAGCAATTCCAAAAGATCTTCCTTGCAAGCTTCTATTGCTAGCTGCAGTATCTGCTCTGAGTTTGGTTCAGTCTCGTTTTCACCTAAAAGCATTTGCCTCATCGCCAACAAGTTTTTGTCCACTTCCTCTAATGCCTGGCATGATTATTCACAAAGACAAATTGAAGGTGGATATAATAAGACAAGCAAAGTCAACACAAATGCCTGCAAATGAACTTTTATCATGGTTGCAAAAGCACTCCAAATGGAAGATGTACCAACTTAAGCTTTGTCTAGATTGAAGCTACATAATCATTTGACATATGATGACCGCTAGCAAAAGAGTCCTTGAACATAAGCAAAATTTATACCAATAAAAACTTAACAAGCATTGAAAATTGCTGAAAAAAAAACCAATCGAATAGTTCGAAGTATAATCAAATCATGACTTCACTGTTATCCATCATAAGAAAACATCATTGCAAAAAGAAAAATATTGGAATTCCACCTGCCACAACCTAACAAAAGCTATATCAAGGAAAAATAGAAACTCAACCTGTTTTCTTCTTATTATTGGTCTATTGCATATCAATGAAAATGTGGCTTTAAAAACCAACTCTGCTGCCAATGGAACCTTAATTCAGTGGTGAGATTGATGAAGTCTTAATCCATCCACCCTGGTTCATTTCTGTTCTAAGTCACCTGACACGGGGACACAGGACACGAAGGACACGGGGATTCGAGTGTCCAACATGGGCACGGTGGCCCCCGAAATCAGGAAATGTNTTAAATCCTTCAAATCTTCTTCACCTGCACACCAAACACACTTTAGAACCCTCTCCACACTTGCAAATGATAAAAAGAAAGTGAAAATTTTGATTTAAAGTAATTCTGAGCGTTTTTTTAGTGGAAAACATGTCCTGTTTTCCGGACACGCATGTCCGAAAACAGGACACACTGCAAAGACGTGTCGGACACGCTCTGTCAGGGTGTCCGTCAGCGTGTCCATGTCCAATACGTGGATAGGGGACACGCAGGCCCTTTTGGACGAATCCGGTTTCATAGTTTCTGTTGTGGTTTGCCCACCTAAATGTGATGTCTAGGAAAGAGATGAGGCACCGTGCAAGCCCTGGGTGATTTTGATAGAATAGCTACCCCTCAAACCTGGCACCTAAACCAAAGGAAGTGTGTGTTATGCAGTGCATGTTTGTCGAAGACATCCCAAAAAACTATCTTTTCCATCAGCTCTATGTTGCAAAAGTTGCAAGATTACTCTATTTGGTAGTTGTGGCCTTAACCACCTGTAACTAGTAAGAAGGTTACAGTGAACTTGCAGGCCTGAAGCAGTTTGGCCAATTCTAAATTCCAGCAAAGTTGGCTCACTCAACAAGCAAGTCCATATATATTAGCATTTTTAGTGGCAAAAGACAATGACCAACTCTATCCAAGAAATCCCTCAGATCACTAAAAGGTAGAATTTGAATAGGTCATCAAATTGGGCCCAAAGACTGTTTCAAAAGGACCAACCATGTTACAGATGGAAAACAGTATAAAACGGTATTCAGCCAAATCAGTCAAATCCAATGAAAATTATGCAGCAAAACATTTGAATTCATTGCACTGATTGCAGCATCCCCAGAAATCATACTAACGGCCCAAAAGACAGAAGCCAGTCAAAGGAATGGGAACTACTATGTGGGCCTCACTAAACATGCGACACATTCGCATAGGCTGTTAGGAATCCTTCTTCAAGATCAAACAGGAGAATAAGTTGGGCAGCAAGATTAATCAGGCATCCAAAAGATGTATGAGTCTCTTTTAGTTTTAAAAGTATCCTTTATGGCATATGCATTCCCCAAACTTTCTTCATTAGCAACCACATATGTATTAATGATTTCAACTCTTCAGTATATAAGAGCTACTTTGTATAATGGATTTCTACTTTAGATTTTATAATAATGGATTAGAATTAAAAGCTGCCATTTCCTCTCCAAAAGATAAAACCCATTCCAGAGGAAATTAACACTCGGTAGAGAAACATTTAATTGTATTTGGAGTTGATTGAAGGACAAAATATTGCAAGAACTAATTTCCACCATCAGGAGCTTGGATTTCAAATACACGTAGAAATTCTATGAAGTACTTACTCAATATCAAGAATAACAATGATGTCAGTGTGCAATTCTGTAAATGGTAAAATATCTTTATAGAGAAATAATCGGACTCAAATATAGTTATATAAAGCTTAAAATAATTTAATAATGCTAAACAACTAATTAAAGTCAATAGATGTTCAGGAAAAAGGATACCCACCAAACAGAGAAGTATGACAACAATTAAATAACTCATCTATTGTAACAATCACCCATCATTTATCGATCAAAATTATTTTCAAAGATAATTCCTAGTTGAGTTAATCTTTTGAAGACTCCTCACCTTATAGTTCAGAAAAAGGAGGATTCAGAGTCCAAGACCATTTCAAATTGTAAAACCCTGAATTTTGAAACCTTCCCATTCCACTCATTTACTCATAATTTCTAAAGTTTCCGGATTTGTTATAAGAAAATAAACCTCTGCAGAAGAAAAGTATGATATACATCTACCAATAGTATTTCATCTCAATAAAATCAGGCATTTACACAGATCTTCCCATAAACAAAAAGGATGAAAATCAAGCACGATTTTCCTGTTGAATTTTTGTACCTAGGGAAGTGTTCCCCTAGTGACTTTGTGCCTAAGTTACAAAAAGAGGGACAAATGACATGACCCTTGTATTATACTTGAGATAAGTAATTAATTCACTTCAGAGAATAAAGTGACTTTTTAAATATATTTTAGGTGGGAGATGAGAGAGAAAAGTGATTTTTCTCATCCATTGATGAGAAAACACTAGATTGAAAGTGGGCCCTTGATCTAGTGTCCTTTCAGCTACCCAAGGAAGAGGAAATGAAAAGACAAGGGAGAATAATAAAAAGGGAGTTCATTCCTCATTTTATTCACTCAACCAAGAGAGTTGGAGAGGAGGTCAACCATCTTGAAAGAGAAGGACGAGTTGGAGAGAGAGAGACCGGCTGAGATAGCTGGCACGAGTTCCAAGACAGTTCCGTACAGCAACAGAGGCATGTTTTCCTGAGTACGACTGGCACAGAATTCAAGAAGTACAGCTGAATTTTCTTCTTGCTGCCAGCACAAAATTCGAGGAGCTGGGCACATAATCCAAGGTGTGGTGGGATGAATTTTGAGAACAGTACTGCATTTAATGCTGTCCGTACAGCATTAATTGAGCAGTCCAGACTCCATACAGTGTTTTCTGTTGCTGAGATAGCACAGAAATCGAGGCAGATAACAGCAGCACAGAAGCACAGATTCTAGACAGTGATTGGCACAAAATTCAAGGCAGAAAGAGGACTGTACTTGCACAGGACTGTTGGCACAATTTTTTGAGAATGCTGGTGCACTGATTTCGAGAAGAACAGTGACATAATTTCTGAGATAAGTCTGTTATTTAATGCTGAATTAAAGACTGTTGTACATTTCTATTTTGGAGAAGAAATAAAATTGCTCCTCTCTCAAACAGGTTTTACCCAAGTTGGGGTTTTTGCCTGGACCAAATTGGCTAAAATCCTGAGTCTGAGCTTTTTATGTGTGGCTGTCACTTTAATTCTGCTCTCAGTATTTTTGGTAGAATTCTCTTGTGCTTCTAAGTTCAGACATGTTTATGAGTTAGTTTCATTTGCAGCTGAATGTTGAATGAGATTGTGCATTAAACATAGATAATCTGAGTTCAACTTGAAGCCAGTTAGAGAAGTGAAAAATCTACATTTCCTTGGGCACACTACTGTTTTTAGTTGATTTGGGGTGTCAACACCCCATTGATGGAAAACTTGATGATGTTTCCAGCTTCTTAGTCATCTGATTTCAATCTGTATATCTTATAGATTTAAATTTTAAACATTTTATCAGTTGAAAAACAAGATATTCCAACTCTGCAAAGAGTTCAAATCAAGCTAGTGTAAAATACTTCGTGAGACTGGTTATAAAATTCCATTGTATACTGTATTGTTTTATCATCAATAAAATTTCTTTACTTGCCAAAAAGAACTACTGAGGATTGATTTTCCTCCATTTTCAGGCTATATGTGCACTTTGAAATCGAACATACAACTAAATTTTATCTTGAGCAATTGTTTTTCATCCAACTTTGTACCTTTGTACACCTTTGCTGGTCACTCCTCATTTTGTTACTTGTACTGACTACTCTTGAACTCGTTACTTTCCTTTGGTCAGAAGTGAAAATTAATATCATTTCTGCTTCATCTGACAAAATCATACTCTATCATTAAAAGGTTCCTTAGGAGCATTTTTTGGAAGGGGTAAGTATGGAAAATATCAAATACGTCATCAAATTCATAGGGTCCTAGAAAAGTTTTCAACATAGACCCAAGAGGAGAAAAGGGAAATGCATTGCATGCCATAAACTACTATGTAAATACATAGAAAAAACATCAAAAAGAAGAGAATTTTGACAATTGTCAGCAAAGTAAGAAAACTAATCTCCTCAGTCCTAATGGAATCCTGAGCTAGAATGCTAGAGTCCAAACAGCAGACTACCCTACTTAAAAGGCACTACTGACAGAATTGCCAAGATCCTAAGAAGAAACAACATCGCCATATCCTTCGCCCCTACAAACACCATAAGAAACCTACTAGATAAGGCAAAAGGCCCTCTAGATCCAAGACAACAAAAAGGCGTTTAGGAAATCCCGTGCTCATGTGGCAAAGTTTATATTGGGGAAACAGGACAATCACTACAAAAGCGTTTAAAAGAGCACACAGCTGACATATGTAAAGATCGATCCTACAAATCTGCTCTTGCGGAACACTCACACAACACCTCACACCACATTTGCATTGATAAAACGAGGTTGTTGGCAAGAGAAGAACACTACACTAAGCAAAGAATAAGAGAGGCCGTGGAAATAGAAAAAAGAAACAACATCCTCAATAGGGATGACAGCCTAAAACTCAGCAGCTCTTGGAAACCGGTCATTGACAAGCTCAAAAGGTCACAAAATAATTTAAAAGCCGACCTAGAAAAGATCTAAATGCCTATATTTATAAGAGCACTTTGACCTCATTATTCTTCATCTCAAGCATGCATTGACGATCACCCTGAAGATGGACTCAGCTATATGAAGTCCGAAACGTTGGTTAAAAAACCCTACTCAGGTTTCTCTCTTCAAATATATCATCCTGCGATAATGCGCTCTTTATTCAACATGTTATCAAAATATCTAGTCTAATAGTAAAGCTGAAATTTTGAATTATGAAGATACAGATAACACGAAACTAGAGACATGACGCGATGAAAATATTTTTCTGGAGCATTAGAGAATTGTAGAATTTCAAAGAGACCATGTCTTTTCCTGAATATTTGTTGTATGCTATGTTGCAGGAAACATGCCCCCCCCCCACGTCCCCAACCTGTTTCCTGAAGGAAACTCGGAAACCCATACCGTACGGTAGGGAAACGCGTTTCCAATTGATGGGGGACGTTTCTCGTGTCGGAAACTCCTTTCCTTCAATCGGAAACCCATTTCCAAATCGAATTTCACTAAAATCCCACGTTTCCTTCCACAATCCACCTAAAACACTTGTTTTTTAAATTTTTTGGGTTTTTGTCATTTCCAGCTAGGGTTTAAGAGGCTTCCAGAATGTTCTTTATGCCTTGGGTTTGTTATAAAATAACACCCATGTGTCCTTTTTGCCATCACGACTTATCCCCAACGCTCATTGGCAACTCACGGAATCCACTATTAGACGTGCTTCTGGTTCTATTTTTGAGGAGGATGAAGATTAGCTCGAGCATGATGACTATTAGTCTTCAGGCTTCAGCTCATGTTTTCTTTATATTTTCATTGTTCATGTTGATGTAGTATTGTACTTGTAGCCTCATATATAAAGGTTGATTTTGGAATCTGGATATATATGTATTAGCGGCTTGGCCTCATTTTGAAGGCTGTTTTTTC
>LPNX010816756.1:645842-666575 GCA_001517045.1 Pseudotsuga menziesii | reverse complement strand
TATCGTGTTTCCTCGTTTCCTAAATTTTGGGGGGTCACATCTCCAACGCGTCCCCGTATCCCCGTTTCGTGCAACTTAGGTTGTATGAACTCCAAACATTTTTTACAGGTTTTTACTAAGGATTGTGTTAAAGACTAAAGGAGACCAGTTGTGCATTCACATAATGAACGAAAAGGACGAATTTGAAGGTAATTTCAATCATAACAAATCCAAAGATATCTCATTATTGCACTGTCTTCGGTGCTCACCAAGGAAAACCCTTGGCTGAAAAAGCCTGGTTTCCAGCCAAGTAGTTGTTCGGGAGAGGTAGTAAATCCGTACTAAATCCGCTAGGGACTTGTACAAGTCCCCAACAAGAGACCTGAAGCACTGGACAGCCTCAAGGGCTGAGTTTAATCTAGCCAACCTTGACAAGCTAATCATAGACAAAATCTAAAGCCTCACTCCAGATAATCTCTTCGTCATGCTTGGCCTGCAAGAACCACCTGCATGGAGGTGAGACGAATTGGTATAAAAGAAAGGGCTTCAAGAAGGACCCCAGTGGATGACTATCATGGGTTGGCCACCAAGATATGGAAACTCAAGTCCAAGCAAAAGCCCTGGCTTCAGACTCAAGGCCCTATGGAAATCTGGTTTGTAATCCAATAAGCCCTACTTTGCATGGCTTGTAGTGCATGGAGACATGGCCCCTGGACAACAATTAAAATATTTGGGAGTGCCTCAACCCAAATGCCCCTTGTGTGGAAAGAAGGAAACTATTGAGGACCTTTTTTGGTTCTATAACTTTTCCAAGTCAGCATAGGATTGGGCTTCTAGATTCTACAGGTAGTTACTTACCTATCCCATTTCCTAGATAGCACCCTTCTAGGAGACAGACTCCCCTGGGTTGTTAAGCTTAACACAATGTGAGAAGATGATTCGAACGAATCGAATCGACATTCTGTATATTTATATGATAGTATTAGTTGATAGATAGTGGATGAAGTAACTCTTTGTTCTATGAAGTATTTATAATGCATTTGTCATTTATTTGGAGAGAGAGAGAGAGAAATGGTGACCCAAGAGGGTAAGCCCAAGAAAACGGAGAGATCCACTACACCACATTAGATATAGAGGTAGATGCAAAGGAGAGAGTGAAAACATCTTTGTCTCCATCAATCGCTTTGAGGGTACCAATGCAATGCCAAATAGTGTCCTCTGGGAAGTGGTCGGAGTTGAGAGAAGCCTCGAGGATGAGGATAGTTCAAGTTAGTATATCCTATATTATGGTACTTTGATTCTATGTCATAAAAGTGGTATGGCTCCTCTATATACATATCTCATGAAGCAATATAATTGCAAGACTTGTTAAAGGAGCAAGACCCTCTTTATACCTACAACAGCTATATCTTCAATGAGTGGGTACATGAATATGTAAGTCAATGTGTTGAGCAACAATAGTTAAATACTATAGGGAATGTGGCAATCCGGTCATGTGTTCAATGTGCACATAACAAGTCGAGCAACTTATTAGAGAATAACATGGAAAGCTCCCAAACCTCCAAATGAACACTAAGTATCCATGGGTCAACACTGTGTACTTTTTCCTTTCCCAACACATAGGTTGGGAAAACACAACTCTAACCCTCATCCATGTGCTCTAAACTCATTAACAATTAGGGTTGGTTATACCTCTTCAAAAGATTAGCTAGATTTATTTATGCCTTATGACCAAGGAGAGAAACCTAGGTGCCCTAGATATTACTAGACTTAAGCCCCACATAAACACATGCCCCATGCCATGGACAAAATAATACAATCAAGTGGTAGATACCTAGTTTGTTATCTTGGTGGTCCACATGACTAGCACAGTCTCCACTATGACAATCCATGTCCATAATTCACTTTAGACTTTAGTTCCATAATAGGGCCTTTTGAATCTACGATTCGAGATATGCATGCATAATGTAAACATTTTGCCACAACAAAGCATGAGTGCATAAGAAATAATTGCCCTAGCATAAATGTTACATTAGAATCACCAAACAAACATGGAAAATAGGCCATTAAACCTAGCATTATAATGTCATCACATAGGCAACAATTGTTGAACACTTTAATAATAATTGACCATACTGCTACTCATACCTATACGCCAAAAAGGATACAGAAATTTGAAATGTAGAAGAAATCACTAAATGATGGATTCTAAATCTTAGTCATTATTCCATTGTTGGTTAATATCTTTTGCTAGAGATGCTAGGTGTTCCATCTTATCAATACAAATACTATGATGCCTCTTAAAAAATATACTTTATGGTTAGTAATTTGCACCGCGGGTTAGTCATGTATTTATTGATACTTTATTAACTAGTAGACAACTGTCTAAAATGCAAAGACCAAAGGGGCCTTGAGAGACTAGCTATCCAGCCAAGTGCGATGTTCATGTTGTAGCTTAGGGATTATGGCCCTTGGTTGGCATCCATGCCTTCTTACATAAGTTTTATTGTATTATCAAAGAGCCAATAATACAATTTAAAACTATGAATTGAGTTTTGATTTTCATGTTGTAGCCTTCACAAATGTTGATATGTTCATGTGGCAAAATGGTTGAAGACCTTATATGAATCTTGATAAGTAGTACATGAAATTCAAACAAGACCAACAATGGATCACAATTAAGAGGTTGCAACTAGGTGCAAATCAACTGGTCTTAACACACAAAATGGCCAAATAGCTTGTTCAAAGTGAGTTATGTTTCATTTTTCATTTCAATACCATGAAGGGCATGTCAAGGGAAAAGCACGAGAACTTACAAGATGAATGGAAGCACAATAGTTAATCAATGAGTTTGAAGATGTATACCAAGAACCACCTCTTGAACTACCTTCAAATATAGGACAAGACCACCTAATCAAGTTGGAAACAAGATCCAAATTAGTTATCATTCCTCCATAAAGATATCCAAGTTGTTCAGTCTGTTGTGTTGTGGTCTAGATTCTCTAGAAGCAACTTGGGGCAGTTGTTGCCATAATGACCCAAGTCCAAATCTTGGCAAGCATGCCCCTATCCTACAAGGTGTATTGTCATTTGTGACTTATTAATGATGTTGATTGCTACTAATGTAATAAGTCGACGAGATATCGACACCCTCTTTCTTGTTAATAGTTGTCAAAGAAAGAGAATGGTTTATTTCTAGGTTTTCAATCCATTTGGTCATTTCCTATTTTAAAAAAGATATCCAAGTTGTTCAAGAATGAGATAGAAAAAATAGTTGATGGAATGACCTTAATGGTCTATTAAACACCTAGAATGAGCCTTAGGTGAACTACTTTGGAGCAAATAACATGTTACCTCCTAAGCTCCTCTCTCTTTGGGTTGGTTCATGCCTATGCCAAGGTGGTGTGCCTAACACTATCTATGACCTATGAGTTTGAGTCAACAAAAGACATATGGGTCAATGAGCAATGACTATACAAAGGTAATGTGGATTTTCTAGAGGTCTCCACTCGCTCCAGAAATCTAGATCTCAACTCTGCCACAAATCTTTCTAATTCCAAATAAACTATTGATAACGTAAATCAATCTACGATAACATAAGCATCTATCAAGATCATAATAAGCAGCACATGAGATCTACTACAACTCAAAACAAAATTGCAATCACACACTTAGACTCAGATTTTTACCATGGAAACCCCAATGGGGAAACCAGCATCTATGCGCTTTCTTCAATCTCAAGCCCTGAGCAAATAGTATAAAAGAGAGTACAATCACATTTAGAGAAACAAATACAGAACCGAACAGGCCAAAGCCCTAGATCTGCAACAGTTGCAGCTACTGCTCTTGGGAAATGCGCCCCCAATTGTCTGCCCTCACGCTGCAACTTTGAACTCTGTCATTACAAATCTCTAGAAGTCGTACTCTCTCAAACCTCTGAAAGGTTGCTCTTTCTATGCTTCTTCACTGCTCTTCTCAACCCGGATGAAGATCTACGTCCTCAACCTCAATCACCGAGTGGCATTCCCAGTTGTACATTTGCGCCCTCTCTACTGAGAAACACGTCTCAGTTGTCTCTGCCTCACTCCAACTCTAATGATCTCTCCTCGGTCTCTGAAGATGAATCCTCTGCTCTCTTGGCCCTTCTGGACTCCACATGTGTTATGTGTAGCTAGGGAAGCTCGCCCTCTCTGTTGTTGCTCACGTTTCAACTACAACTGCCCTCCAATCTCTGAAGGAACACAGCAAGGTAGACTCACTCACTGTTAGAATGAGAAGACTCCTCTATCTCAAAAGATCTTCCCTCTCTCTACTCTCAGGAATGCGCCCCAGCTATCTCAAATGGATACGCCCTCCATGGTCAACTGACTCGCTTAGCTACTCTAATCACCCAATTCACTCAAGCAACAATGAATATTGTCTTCCAAATGTCCTTTTATAATTTTCCGGTGAGATTAGGACTCAAAACCCTAATTTGAATTGCATGCAAATTTTCACTTGTGTTAAAAAATGTGCATCAAAAACAATGTAAACTGCATGCATGCATGCAACCTCCATGCACCTCCCAACACACCTCTATGCACACTAGGCAATCCTGCACATATAAATGCATGCTCACCCAACATAAGAGGTGTGTTGGGAGGTGCATGGAGGTGTGTCAATCAGATTGCACACTGACATCTAACTGAAGAAGTGTTGAACACTGCATGTCTTCAATCACTGAAGCCATGCCAATCTGTTGAAGTGCATCTCACATTCCAACCTACTACCTATACATAACATGCCCCTCCATGCTAGGAAAAACCACATGGAGGACATCTTGAGTTACAAAACTCAACTCCCTCTTAACGAGGGATGTACGACCACCACTAATGCATGGATCCAACAAATCCTCTGCTGCAGTAACTGCCCCATCTGAACTGAATGCCACTACTGCACTCTGATCTGAAATACCCTGATCCTCCTCCATCAAAGTAGTCCAGAAAGGAGCCTCTCGCTCCTCTCAGACCATGTCACTGACCCCGAACCCAGACTCCCTCTGAATCTCTACAGCAACCAATCTCTGAGGCTGCCATCAAGTGGATCCACTGACCTATATCCGACCTCCCTACTCTAAGATGATTCAACTCGCTCCTGAGCTAGATCGAACTCTGTCATCTCATACCAACTCAGTCTCTGGTTGGTAATAATATGAGTATCTCTCTCATCCCTTTGGCCTATGAACTGACTATCTAATGGCTCATGCATACTGGGAGCTTCTCGCTCCAAATCCATCTCTGAATCTAATGAAGACTTTGTCAACCACCCAGATGCTCCTGAAGTGGGCCTGCCCCAAACTATATACTCACCATCAATCCTGTGACGCATCAACAGTGGATCAACTGTCTCTGGATAGGTGAATATCAACTGTCTCTAAAACACTACAGAGTACCCTACATAATCCAATGATGACACTAAGTATGCTCACTCTCTGTCCTGGTATGTAGAGGACTACAAACACCTCTAGAGTTTCCCTACAATCTAATAGGAGTTGTACTCATCCCACTCCTCTGATCACATGCTCCGTGCCCTCAAAATCTCTAAAAGACTACCCAGGAACATACTCAAGAAAGATGAATGTCTCTCGCATCCCAATCATGTGACTACAGTGCTTGCAGTCAACTAACCACCTCTTATTAGCATGCACCTCATGTAGACTACTATCATGGCCTGAAACAAAAGATGCCAATGAGAACTCCCTATCAAACCTATCGGTGAACTCATCAATCTCTTCTGCCGCAACCACCTGCTCATCCTTCTTCTCATTGTTCTTTTTCTTATGAGGACAATGGCCTACATAATGGCCATACTCATTGCATGTGAAGCATCTGACCTTACACAGGTCTTTCTTTCGCTCGTTCCTCTTGAGCTTCTGCTTTCCTTTAGCTGCAAGCGCCACATCTTCCTCCTCTATGGCAGCAGAAGAAGCACCCTAAATATACCCTCTTCGAGTCTCCTCCTGTGTGAAGTCCTGCAGACGATCTCACTTGGGGAGGTTCTCTCTGGCAACTAAGGACTCAACAAATATTGCCCATGGTTTAGACACACCATTCAAGGCTTGCAAAACTAGCTCTCCATTCTCCACCTTCTCCCCTACAGTCACCAACTCGTCTCTAACCTTTGTTATCCAAGTAAGGTAAGTGGACATGCTCTCATCCTTGACCATCTTTATGCTTTTCAGTTTCTCATTAAGCAACATATTTATGTTCTCATTCGAGCTCCAGTACAACTTTGTCAAAGCATCGCACATCTCATACTCGTTCTCTTTCCTTGTAATATGTGGTATGAGGTGATCCTTGATTGCATCAAGGAAAATCCCCTGAGCCTTTATGTTCTTCTTATCATATGCAACCTTTGTCGTAGCATCTATTGGAACAATTACGAGCTTTGTGTCAGTACTCTATACAATATCCCATAACTCACTTTCCTTCAAAAATAGGACAACCCTGGCCTTCCACGCAGTGAAGTTTGAGGCCCCATCCAACCGATCCTCAACACATAAATTGCTCGCCATATCTTTGGTCAACTAGATCTGAACAAGACTGTCTCAATGAACAACGGAACCACAAATCTAGCCCCTACTCACCAAGATCTGAAATATCTGTCTCAAAACTCTCCTCCAAACTCTTAGACCGCTAATCTTTGTTATTAATGTTGGTCACAACTATGTCTTGATCACCAAGATCCTACCATGGAGAAGAGATCCTAACCTAAAAACCTTTGAGCTTGACAACACACTCAAGTTTGCAACAACCTCAATGAGACAGAGGAAAGAAACCTGCAGAACTCAATGCAACTGACTAATAAGACTATGTAAGTGAGTTGCAAATATCAACAATATCGATTAATGCAACAACAACAAAATGTAGACCAAAATGCTCCAAGTTTTATTCTTCTTCAAACTTCAAAAATTACAAGTAAAAAAGAGACTTCAAACCTCAATGATATAGATGAAATTTATCTGAATCCAAACCCAAAACAATGCATTCTTCCTCCCTTATAGAACTCTATCTCCTTTAAGGTTGTGCCCTCAGTATGAGAAAACTTATGCCATGCATGAGACCAATAACCGATGTGTCACTACCTCCATAACTACACCTTCAACATTTTAACAATAGACACATTAATTGTTGAAAACCAATGGAAGAAAAGACATGCAACAAAGGATTAATGATAAACCCCAAAACTATTGAACACACATGATGTTTGCACGAGTCCAAACAAGTAAGGGATATGCATGCAGTCATTTAGAATATTGACTAGCTACCACTATTGCCCCCTGATTAACTACCCCAAAATAGACCTATAACTATTGGCCAACCAATGCATGCATGTTTCTGGATATTAGTTTGAGTTCCTAAAACTAGATACAACACTACTCATAATTGTCTCTATAAGATATGAAGGTAGGAAGAAATATGTCCCCAAGAGTATGCTAAAAACAATAGCAGTACATCTAGACAACTAGCCCTAATCCAAGATAGACATAACTCCATGTGTCATGCTTCCAATACAAAACCTAGATCATAACCCTTGCCTTAACGGTTCCTAAAACATATGCATACTATATAGAATGTTAACCACTAGATGTCTCAAAAAAACGAAGCGATTTGAGCATTTATGCATCCAACTGTGGCTAAGAATAGGTCTTAGTTCAGCAATATAGTCCTTCCAAGATGGATGCCCCATGCCATCCCTTAATCATGATAGAAAAGCACACATACAATCCTAAATTTTAATTTAGATCTCAAGCTAGGGGCCTTTACTTGGCCCAAAATTATTTGAAAATGTCAAAAGCCACCACGTATAAATACCTATTCAGCCATGGGTGTTGCTATTACTATTCTTCTAAGTTTGATTAATTGGAAGACCTGAGATTATGTTGTATGGGCTGACTTGACATTGGTTTTCAATATGGAACCAACCTATTACATAAGTCCCATGATATATGAGTCTTGTTTTTCTCTCTAGCTCTGGAATATCATTGAGTATATGATCTTTGAGATCATGAGCATCCTACTCTTCCAAGATTGGAAGTTTGAAACTCCCTCCAATTTGTCTTCTACTCTGAATCCAACAACCATCTTGACTGGAGACTAAAAAACTAAGATCTAAAATCTGTTGTAGAAACTAGAAACCTTAGTAAGAGAGGGTCAAAATTTGAAATTTCTCAAATGTGAAAACTAACTCCACAAATAGATGCGCCTCCTGGGGCGAGTTCCAAAGTGGTAATGTCGAATCCAATTGGTGGCCAGAAGAGCCCAAAACTGAAAACCCTAATTTCCCAGTTCCAACAAAAAATAGGCCAAAAGTGAAAATTCTCGAATCTAAAATATGCTTCCACAAATAGGTGCGCCCTCCTAGGGCAAGTTGGAAAATGCTAAGGTCGAAACCAATCAGTGGTTTGGAAGGCTTAAAACAATAAGCCCTAGTTCTTAACCCCAACGTTTTGCTTCCATAGATAGGTGCACCCTACTAAGGGGGTTTCCAAAATACTATTTTCAAACCCAATATATGGAGAGAAGTCTCCAATCTTGGAATCCCTAGTTTCCCATTAAGGCAACAACAATCTCTGGTAATGGCATCTATTCAAAACTGCTCTTATACCATGTTAGATTTTCATAACTTTAGCAGTATAATTTCATTATTTATTTCATCCCACAATCATAACATTGTTTCATTTTCAATGTAAGTACAAACAAGGATCACTAGAAGATAGCCATGCAGAAGAGACAAAGACACAAAGATTTATCCAAGGAAACCCAAACGAGAGAAAACCCAACAAACTTTTTTCAGAAGAAATAATCAATCCAATACAAGAACAATACCAAACATGGAGATTCATCCTTAGAACAAGAGTGTGGTCTTCTTCCACAAAATGCTACCATTACCATAAAACGCTATTACAATCGTCTAGATTATGTAACCATTGCCATACAACGATATGACTGGAAAAGGTAACCATTACCAAATAAAGAGTATTGTTGTTTTCCTTTACAACAAAATCGTGAAGGTATACCTATACCAAAGTACTTGAGGTTGTCTCTTCATTAGGATATGGCTTTTTGTTAACATTATTCATAACAACTAATATCACATTTAGTTATCCTTATCGCGAGGATGGTTATAAGCTCAATCATTCTTGGAAACCCTTAATCCACGAACTTGGTCATTAAATCCCCCCCTCCCCTTTTTTTCATCATTTATCCTCTATAGTTGTCCATCTTTCCCAAATAGTCACCTTTTTTATCTTGGATCCCCTTCCTCGCTTTTTAAATTATTCTTCACTCGTAAATAATTTTATTTCTATTATTTTTTCTTGTCTTACTTCTAGCCAAAGATAATTTTTAAATTTTCATTTTTCCCCTTTTATCTCTTAATCTCGTCCCTTATCTAAGATTTTTTATTCGGCCCAAGCTGTTAAACTAGCAACAACAAGGAAGGTCTTCCTGCATGCATGTGTTCTTGCATGCAGAAGACTTAAACTAGGAAACCAATTGTATTTAATTTACTTTTCCTAAGTTTACTTTGGAAAATAAATTGAAGTGATCTAAATTAACTTTAGTGAAACACTAGTTAAAGTGAAAGTGAAATTAGGGTTTTCGCTTTACCTAAAGTTATAAAAGAGAGATCAATTGGTGGAGAGGACAAACACTTGTATTCCGACAGAGGCAAGGTACAGATAGGGAGAGAAAGTCAGACAGGAATTAGCTAGGAAGAGAGAGGAGCGAGCAGCGGGATCACCGAGCTTCGTACAGCTGGGCCGTACACTCACACAGGTGGGTGTTTAGGTTTAGTTGGGATTTTCCCAATGATTCTGCCAGGTACTGCATTCGCCAGGTTTGGATGAATTTGCAGTGATTGTAAAAGTTCCATACTTTCTCATTATAAAATCTATATCTGACTACTGCACCGGTTTTCCTGTCTTGGGTTTTTCAAGGGGTTTTCATACCCAAAATAACTATGTCATTTTTATGCTATGATGTTGTGAGTTATTTCTCAGTTTTATATTCCGCTGCAAACTGTAAAAGATATTCATGTGTGGTTATCAATAAATATTTTGAATGCATTGTTTAGCCCTAGTTGAATATTAAAGAAAAATTTACATGGTATCAAAGCTCTGGTGACCTAAAGCTAAGAGATTTGCAATAGGAGTGATAGATCAAGGGGAGATCTATTGAAGACACAAACTTAGATTGGAGATCTAAGGTTTGACAGGTAACACTTCACAATGGCCATGCAGTTGAGAGTTGAGGATAGACTCCAGGGTGCTCAGAACTTTCCTACATGGAAAGAAAGGATCACAAGGATCCTAGACGTCAATGATGCAAAGGAGCACATTGACTCCATGAAGGTTGCACCCACAAATCCAGCAGATCTAGCAGCCTAGAAGAAGATTGATTCTAGAGCCATGTTGATTATCATGGATGGAGTGAAGGACCATGCAGTCCCTCACCCTTCTGGTAAGAAGACCGCATAAGAGATGTGGAAGGCTTCGGAGAGTCTGTACCAACACAAGAACGAGAACCGGAAGATGTTGTTGCAAGAGAGGATGCGCAGCACCAAGATGGCCAAGGGAGAAGGAGTGGTGCCTTATCTCACGAGGCTCACACAGATAAAGGATGAGCTTGGAGCTGTTGGCTCTAAAACTGATGAGGAGCTAGTTCAAATAGCCCTCAATGGATTCTCTAAGCCATGGGACACCTTTGTCAAGGGTGTGGTGGCTAGGGAGAATCTCCCTGATTGGCAGAGACTTTGGGATGACTTTGTACAGGAGGAGACCCGCATGGGTCAAGGATCAGGCTCATCCAGCAGTGCCCCACAGATTGTGGATGAGGAGGCTCTAGCCCTTACAAGGAAGAGCAAGGGGAAGGAAAAGAGGAAGAAGGATGGTAAGAAGAACCTTGACGCGTCAAAGGTCAAGTGTTTTATCTGACGCAAACAAGGACACTTTGCCTCCCAGTGCCCAGACAGGAAGAAGAAGAGTAACACTCAGATGGTTGGATCTGCAAAGGTGGATGAGTTTAGTAGAAACTTCAATGAGGAGTTTTGCTTGATAGCTTGCATGGCAAGCACCACAGGGAGTAGCATATGCTACATCGATAGTGGAGCATCTAGTCACATGACTGGAAAGACGAGATTCTTCAGAGACTTGCAGGAGGGTGGAACAGGGATCCACGTTGAGCTGGGTGATGATGCGCGATATCAAGCGCAGGGAGTTGGCACTGTTTCATTTCAGAGGAAGTCTGGCAAACCCCTCAGTTTTGCTGATGTGTTGTATATTCCAGGACTAACCAAGAACCTTATATCAGTCTCCACTCTGGAGAAGGGATATTAGGTGAAATTTCGTGAACATAGAGTGTATATTAGGCCCAAGGGATCAGATAGGAGCTTGGATCAAGTGATTGGCAGGAGGAGCGGGAAAGTGTACAGACTACACTTTGAGCCTACAAAGGCTCTAGTCATCAGCAACAGCAGCAATCAGGGTGAATTGTGGCATAGGAGGATGGCACACTTACACCATGGAGCACTGAAGCATTTGAGACATGCAGTCATTGGAGTTCCTCAAGTACAGGAGGAAAAGCATAACCACTGCAAGGGTTGTGCTTTGGGGAAGAACATTAGGAAGCCTTTCCCATAGAGTGAACACAAGTCTAAGGAGCCCTTGGACTTGGTGCATTCTGATGTATGCAGACCTAAGAGTGTCCATTCGTTCAATGGTTACAGTTACTACGTAACCTTCATTGATGACTATTCCAGGAAGACCTGGATCTATTTCCTGAAGGCCAAGTCAGAGGTTCTGAGAGTTCAAAACTCTCGTGGAGAACCAAACAGGAAAGAGGATTCGGGTGTTGAGGACAGACAACGGGGGTGAGTACACCTCCAATGAGTTCATGGAGTATTGTTCGATTGAGGGGATCAAGAAGGAGCACATTATACCCCATACCCCACAGCGGAATGGAGTTGCAGAGCGGAAGAACAAGACTATGGTTGGAGCAACCAAAGCCATGCTATTTGATTAAGGATTACCACTATTCCTTTGGGTCGAGGCATACAAGAGTGCAATATACATTCAAAACAGGTGTCCCCACACAGCTTTGGGGAGGAAGTCACCAGAGGATCACAGGCACCAAGCCAGATGTGAGTCACATTCGCATATTCGACAGTGTCTGCTATTGTCATGTTCATGCTGACAATAAGAAGAAGTTGGACCCTTCTGGAGAGAAGGGGTTACTTGTTGGATACAGCGAGACTTGGAAGGCATATAGAGTTTACATTCCTACTTGCAAGAGGATCATTGTGACCAAGGATGTCTAGTTCGATGAGGACAGGGCCTTGCAGAGATCTCTGGACTTACCAGCAGAGTAGCAGCCAGCACAAAATTCGGGGGTCAAGTTGGAGGATCCAGATGTACATGTACAGGTACAGACACAAAGCACAAGTTCTGGTGGTCAAAGGGAGTCAAGTAGATAAGATCCTACAGTCATTGACTTGGAGGATGAGTTGCAGCAGGAGATGGATATCCAACAGCCGCAGCAAGTTGACACTAGGCCAAGGCCTAAGTGGTTTAGGTCCACACTGCAGGATTCCAGGCAGGTAGATCCTCCACAAAGATCTTTTAGACGAAGTGTACCACCAGAGAGGCTTACTTACATGGCACTGATGACAAAGTTGATTAACTCTGAACCTTCCAGCTTCGGGGAGGCTGCACAACATGATGTGTGGCAGGAGGCTATGGTTGAGGAGTATGACTCCTTTATGACAAAATAGGTATGAGAGGTTGTGCCGAACCCACAAGGGAAAAAGGTGGCGGGATCCAGATGGATCTACAAGGTGAAGCATGCAGCAGACGGAAGAGTGAAAAAGTATAAGACACGCTTCGTGGAAAAGGGGTTTTCACAAAAAGAGGGTATTGACTATGAGGAGACCTTCGCCCCTATTTTCAGGTATTCTTCCATTCGAACCATTATCTCACTATCAGTTGAGATGGGTTGGCGAGTCCATCAGATGGACGTCAAGACCGCCTTCCTCAACGAAGTGATAGAGGAGGAGGTATATATTGAGCAACTAGAGAGTTTGATGTGGAGAACAGGGAGACGCATGTATGCAAGCTGCATAGAGCTCTTTATGGGCTCAAGCAGGCACCTCGAGCATGGTACTCAAGGATAGACAGCTAGCTATCTACGAGAGACGAGATTTCAACGGAGTGAGGCTGACCACAACCTGTACTTCTTGACAAGTGAGGTGCCTCTCATACTGGTCCTATATGTGGATGATCTCTTTCTTACAGGAGATGAGAGGATGATTGGAGACTGCAAGTCCAATCTTGCAGTAGAGTTTGAGATGAAAGACCTTGGGTTGATGCATTACTTTCTGGGCTTGGAGGTTTGGCAAAGAGATGGATGCTTCTTCATTGGATAGGGGAAGTATGCAGTAGAGATCTTGAAGAGATTCAGGATGGAGGACTACAAGCCTATGGGACACCTCTAGTTTCCAACTAGAGCAAGATTGATGCACCAGGGTCAAACGGATTTGATCCTACCTTGTATCGTCAGGTTATCAGATCGCTTATGTATCTGGTCAACACTCGACCAGACATCAGCTTTGCAGTCAACTCTTTGAGTCAGTTCATGGTGGACCCTCGGAGAATGCATTGGACGGCTGTGAAGCACATACTTCGCTACATCAAAGGTAAAGTGGAGTATGGATTGGTTTATGAGCGCAGGGGGAGTGCACAGTTAGCAGGTTTCACAGATGCTGACAGGACAGGATGTGTAGAGGACCGAAAGAGTACTTCATGTTGTTGTTTCAACATTGGGTTAGGGGTTGTCTCTTGGTTCAATAGGAAGCAAAAGTTAGTTGCATTGAGCTCGATAGAGGCTGAGTACATGGCAGCCAGCATGGCTGCTTGTGAGTGTATGTGGCTGAGGAAGTTACTTTCAGGGTTGTTCGAGTGTGAGCTAGAGGCTACAGTAGTTCACTGTGACAATCAGAGTGGCATCAGGCTATCTGAGAATCCAGTGTTCCATGACCGGAGCAAACACATAGACATTAGGTACCACTTCTTGAGAGATTGTGTTCAGAGAGTAGCCATTCAATTGGAGTACATACAGACAGATGAGCAGGTGGCAGACATTTTCACCAAGGCACTTTGCAGGCAGAGTTTTGTGAAGTTCAGGGATAAGTTGGGGTTGCTACCGAATCCCTTCCTCGTTGACAGGGAATGTTAAACTAGCAGCAACAAGGAAGGTCTTCCTGCATGCATATGTTCTTGCATGCAGAAGACTTAAATTAGGAAACCAATTGTATTTAACTTACTTTTCCTAAGTTTACTTTGGAAAATAAATTAAAGTGATCTAAATTAACTTTAGTGAAACACTAATTAAAGTGAAAGTGAAATTAGGGTTTTCGCTTTACCTAAAGTTATAAAAGAGAGATCAATTGGTGGAGAGGACACACTTGTATTCCAACAGAGACAAGATACAAGCTGGGAGAGAAAATCAGTCAAAGGATTTAGCTGGGAAGACGGTGGAGCGAGCAGCAGGATCACCTAGCTTCATACAGCTGGGCCATACACTCACACAGGAGGGTGTTGAGGTTTAGTTGGGATTTGCCCAGTGATTCTGTCGAGTACTGCATTTGCCAGGTTTGGGTGAATTTGCAGTGATTGTAAAAGTTCCATATTTTCTCATAATAAAATCTATATCTAACTATTGCACCAGTTTTCCCATCTTGGGTTTTTTCGAGGGTTTTCATACCCAAAATAACTGTGTCATTTTGATGCTGTGTTGTTGTGAGTTATTTCTCAGTTTTATATTCCGCTGCATACTGTAAAAGATATTCATGTGTGGTTATCAGTAAATATTTCGAATGCATTGTTTAGCCCTAGTTGAATATTAAAGAAAAATTTACACAAGCTACCTTAACCTATTTCACCTTTTATTCATATATTCTTATTTAAACCTCCCATCTTGGGTCTATTTATTTATTTGTTTATTTATCTTCTTTCCTCTTTTATCTTCTAGCTAACATATCATTTAATTATATTATTATTTATAACCAGTATAGATCCATCTTAACTATGGCTCTACCAAGCGCCGAGAGGGATCAAGTTCTCTTGAGGTGCAAACCCTTTTTAATTTATTAAAATGTATAAATAAGTATTCCTACTTGGTGAACTTGCTTAAGTAATTTCAAAACAGGGTAAATATCTAGAAGAAAATGAGTTGAGTAACATTAATAATCATATAATCAAATAGTTTTCCAAAAATTGTTTTACTTGTCTTTCTTTAAAACTAATAATGTATATTAAGAGTAGTTAATGAGTAAAATAATCCATATAAAATTTTAAAATCTAGATTTCCAGAATAAATTGGAATTTGACAAACATTTTACCATCAAATGAAGATTTTAAACACAACATTTACATGTTAGGGTTAACCTTGACTTGGGAATGAGCAAGGATGTAAGTGGTTTAAAGCACATGGTTTTAGTGGCCCCTGGTTTCTTGCTAGTTGTATTTGCATTTAAAGGACCTTATAAATATGTTTGTAATATTCCATTGTAATGTGCCAAAGTGAGCAGCAGAGTGCTCTTAGCCTTGGCCGACCAATAATAAATCTATTATTGAAGGTTGGTTTTTCCCTACGGGGTTTTCTAAGGTAAATGTAGTGTTGTTATTGTAATAGCTATTATTTTGTAAAGTCAACGAAATGTGTTTTACATTTTAGCTAATTTAAAATTAAATTTTATATGTTCTTGGTTTTTTATACTTTTTTTTTTACTACTCAAGTCAATTGAATTTTACTACTAATATTTTACTACTGAGTTTGTAAGATTGTGAGTATTGCCCTAATATGATTGAATATTTATATGAGTATAATTTTTTTTTTTATTCTTTTAATTATAAGCCAACATATTATAAGTTTTTTTTATTTTTTACTTTTTATTATTATTATTTTTATTGAGCCGACATGTGCCACATCGGTGTTACAGACGGGACACATCTCGTCCATTTGAGCTATAGAAAGCGCCTCTCGGCGCAATAATAATTTTGGACACTTTTATTAATTTTATCTTGACTCACCCTATTTATTTATATTTTCTCCTAATAACATATCAACAGATCAAATTTTCCCCCCTTTATAGCCAATCCCTTGGCCTCTTTCGTTTCTTCCATCCTACAGCTTTGTTTAGATCCCTATGGATGGAGTGTCCACTCAAAACATTGGGACATTTCTAAAACTCTGAAACAGTGCATCCAGAAATCTTATGCAATAATGATCACTCACTGTGAAAACCTGCATGCTCAAGTATATTACAATGTCAGAAATGAATACTGTACTCTGCATAAGAAATGAGGAACATCTGAAGATTTGGGCAATTCAGTATACACCTGCAAAATGTCTCAAATAGACGTTTGCAAGGGATACATTAGCCTGCCCAATGACACTTTGCAATTTGCCAATAAGACTATATCCTAAGTCTGCAAAAAGCCAGATTTCAACTTTTAAAAAACAAGTTCAAGAATAAATGCAACAAATTCTTCTAAGAGATGGTGCACATCCAAACATTTATTAATATTTAAAGAACTTTACTTATTAATATTAATATTTTCCAAACTTCGGGAAGATAGTGGAGCCATCAAAAACTTCAGCTAAAACAATAAAATTCTATACATGGATACTAACTGGAATAGATTTTGAAAGTATTGAATGCTTAATGTCAGTACAGTTTTGTTTTTAAATTATTTAATGTATGTTTTCCATTTCACAGTGGAGTTCTTCCCATGTTTTTATCAGATTGTTACCCACTGCAACATCCATATCCAAATGGTAACCCACCTAGTTGAATGAATAAATCCATAAATCCTAGTTTTGACTCAAATAAATAACTTTGATTGGCTGAAAGAAAAAATGTCATTAGAGTATTGAAGCTCCCTTATTTAACATTTCAATGAAAGTAAGCTTAAATTGGAGACTATGCCATGCAGCGAAGATTTACTCATGAGTTCAAGTTTGTGTTAAGTCGTCCACCAAGGTTCCATTCTCACTGTGATGTACCACATCCAGATGGTATGAGTTTGGAAAAAAAAAGCTGAGTGCAAGTCCCAGGCAACTCTGGTTGAATAGATATGCCTCAAATCTGGCTTCCATCCCAAATGAATTCTATTCTTTGTGGTGGAACCCTTCGGGCCATGTTTCTTCAAGCATTTCCAACAACAGAAAATATAGAATGGATAAGTTAGAGAATATATGTCAGTACAACAGATATATAGCCTAGAGATATGTACCCGTCCATGAGCCATTAGCAATCATATTGAAATGCAGTTTGTTATTTTCAATTTCGGGCATATATTTATTAAATAAAGAGAAAAATGTTCATTCACGAATCAGCACATTTGCTGCGTAAGTGTAAAACAGAGCATTGAGAAGAGGAAAATTAGACATTAGAAATCAAACTACGTGTCTTGAATTTAGTCACATTGCCCATATCTGTTTCTTGTAATCGCAAAGAGCAGTGGTTGACTAGGGGAATGATAATTACCATCGCATTTAAAATCAAAATTTGCACAGTTTGTCACAATTTACATTTACGGGCATTTAGAACAAAGCATTTCCTTTGGCAAGGGAAAATTCTAAGATTCTTTGCACTATATCCCTTCCATTTCAATGAACCGACGCTGTAAGAGTAGAGGTCACCCCCGCTTCAGGTAAAAGACCAATGGGCTTTAGCATTTTACCGTTCAACCCCCGCTTTGGACCGGATTTGTTGAATCCTTTTTGTGAGAGAAGTTTTGGAGATTTGTGCAGCTCACAGGGACCACTATGAACAAAAGCATAAGTGGACAGACAATGAGGATCGTAAATTCATAAACAACTAATGTAGACATCTCAAACCATGGTGAGCCTGTGGACGTTTAATGATTATAAACTTTGAAGTTACAATGGAACCCTGATTAAAAATTCTATTTAAAATTAAATATATCACTGTCTAGCTGAGCCTCTTGAATCTCTAAAATTCAGCATTTAACACAACCATTTTGACCTCATTGATAAAGGCACGAATCTCATAAGAAGCTTAGTCATTGACCTTAAGCGGAAATAAGATCTGGATATAGCAACCCGTCAAATAATTATCTCAAAATGGATTTAATGAAACATTGAAAATAAAATGCCCGAACTTTAATAATGGACTCTCAGGCCCACTGGGTTTGTAATACTTTAATCCAAGTCTGTAAAACTCAGAATTGGTTCTGAGAAAAAGTTCAAAATGAATTGCATATCATCAAAAATTATTTCAAAACAAAAAATAAGGACAATTTGAAACTCGATCATACACCATGACTCATAAAATTTTCGAAGTCTGATCTAAAGTTTTCTGAAAATTAATAAATACAACGTGCGAATCTTCAATCAAAAAACCAACAGACCTTCTCAAGCAGCCTGACTTCTGCAACGGTCTTAGCATCGAGAGCCAAGAGCGCGTCTCTGGTGGCCCTGACGAGCTCCGATGGTGTTTTGGGCTTCGATGGCTTGAAGAAGGAGAAAGACATGGCTGCTTGGAACTGCATTGTCTTGCTCGATCGATCATTCAGCTACAGAAAATCTGTAATTCCGTAAGCTTGTTTGTTTATGTGGTTAAATGAGGGCTCTAGTACTAATGCCCTCGTAGAGTCATCGCCTTGGACCATGCACAAAATGTGCTCGGGATGATCTCCATCGCGTGTTTTGGACGTTTGTTTGTCTCGACTCCACGCTACGTCAATATATATGTATGTAACCTTCCAAGTGGCTTGAGGGTTTGAACTTTGCTCAAACTAGGGTTGGGAAACAAAATAGAAGCCTGTTACATATATCAAATCCTTAACAGGAAAATCAAACCCGGGCGTTACCATTGATATCCCTTCCTTATCCAATGGAGGACACAAGCCAGGGATGGTCAGCGTTATCACAGCTATGCCCCTTGGTAGGTGGGGATGGCTTCCCAATTTGCCTTAGGTGGGTAAATTTAGGATAATGTTTGGGTACGAGGGTATAGCCAGAGGTGGCTAAGTGGGGGCCGTGGAGGGTAGTAGGAGTCCAGGTGTGGTGTGGTCTTATGGCCGGTATGATGGAGACTCACGTTCTATTTTTTTGTGGGGTTGTAATATTTTATGTTTGGTAGGTAAATTGTCCTTCTCTTTACATTAAGATTGGGTTTAACTTTTGTTTACTATGTTGTTGTACAGTTAACATAGCTTGCTATAAGATGGATGGGTTCTCGGTTTACATTATACATATATCAGATTTTTTTTGTATCTGCTGCTTTGTTTGTCATTTTTTGTTGTGGATGTTGTATCTGGGATCTGGCAGTCCTCATGCAGTTATGTAAATGATGTATCTATCTGCAGTTATGTATCTGCTGGCAGTCTTCATGCAGTTATGCCACTTATATTTGTAGCGTTTGGCTCTGGGATTTAGCAGTCATCCTGGTGATATGTAAAAGATGTCTTTTGATTCATTTGAATAACAAAGGCTGGTATTTTTTTCTCTGAAAAAAAAATGTGAGGAGCTCATATCAAATTTAAATGTGAGAGACTGAACTTCTTGTTCCAAAAGGGAAAATAACAAAAGTTGGATTAACTCAGTCCATTTTATTTTAATTATTCCAAAAAGAATTAAAAAGATAGATTCTTGTGGAACTTTATTTAGTTGATAAAAACTAAATAGATTGGGGTAGAACTTTGCCTCATCATTAAAAATAAATAAACTCACCAAAATGGTTGAATTTGTACATTTATTAACTCGCTTAACCAAAGGACCAAAATAAGGTCTTTGGCATGATATTCAAAAGCATCCAAAGAAATGAATAATACTCTTAAACCCATGAAAACGAGATGTGTCACATCTAGGTCCATCCATCCATCTATCAATGTCAAAATTGAAACAATTAAGATGCATAATTCAAATTTTCAAAAAGAAAGACCATTAATTACCATATTGTAAAAAGATATATTGTCAGTTAGGTCTAGCACGAAAGGTTATTCGATTTTGAGCCTTGCCCTGAAGAATCTAGGGTTTACCTTAAGGTTTGATATGTGAAATTTATTAAGAAAAAAATGTAACAATATTATTTAAAATAAAATAAACAATCATTATCAATATTAATTCTAGATCTTTTAAACACCCAGAGAGATTAAAAGGAAATCGAGGTGTGAATTGTTTAGTACTTAAAAGATGCGGGATTAAGATGGATCTTTCCATAAAGAAAAGTGAATTACACTTTATAGCTTAGGGAATGAGATGTGTCACATAATGCCAATAAACATCAAAAAAAGTAAGGCATGTAATGTAAAAAATACTTTTTTTCTAAGTCAACCTTGCAGGGCCTTTCAAGGCCTTATCATTGTCTTGCCAAATCTTGGTGTAAATTTTTTCTCCAAAACCCCACAATGCCTTTCAATGTATGTATTGTCTATCGACACAAAATATTATCCTTTTGAAACTTGAAAGTCTTTACAATAGATCTTTCAAGGACTTTTGTATTCACCTCTACACTACAATGAAAACACCTTCTAGCATAGGTTTTTGCGAAACCTCCCCAAAAACTATTTCCCTCAATTGTTACAATGGAGGTGGAGAATTAAAGGTTTTGGTTGATGTTTGCTATCTATTGCCAATATATCAATAAAAATGCACCTATGCACCTAAAAAAAACATCATCAATGTGTTA